>BPLR01001032.1:0-59273 GCA_021605095.1 Caerostris extrusa | reverse complement strand
AGAAGAAAGACAAACATACTTATTATGAACAGTGTAATTCAGTTCATTAATTTATGAGAAATTAATTTCATTTGTAACAACAAAATAATTTCTAGATATCTTTTAAACAATATCTTAATTAGTAACTGTAATTATACATAATAACCACAGAAAAAAGAATTATTTTCATGTGTTATTTTATACATCATAATCTCTGAAGGATTATAATAGAACCATAAAAAAGTCACATGTAATAAACTATTTCTAATTTTTTAAATAAAAAAAATGACTTGAAACCTTGAAAGGTTTACTAAACACATTGTATTTATCCAAAATACCCAATCATACCTATTGTTTATTTATACTTCCTGACATTTTTGTCCCACTTTAAAAGCAAACATTAAAATTCTATCATTCAGCAGTTGAATTATGAATATATAATTGCAAAAGCATAAGTCTTTTTTTTTATATTATTATACTTTAAAATTATGCCAAATTATTAAACGAAAAATCGGCAAGATTTTAGCTTAATAGTTGTACAAAAATATCTTGCTTTCAACATCTCTATTCTTAGCCCAAGTTCACAATATATTGTGAACTGGGACATGAGCATTCAAATCATCAGTGCATCTCATTTGTTCATTTAGAAGAGATAATTTTAATGAATTAATTGAAATTTCTAAACTTTTGTATGTTTTTATACCTATAATGGTAAAGCATGCATATTTACATAAGATGTCTTTTATATTAAGTAGATGAAAAAGTCCTTTAATATATAATAGTCATTCTATTTCCATAAACTATGGAATAGTTAGAAATTTTATGGATAGTAACACAATATTTATTTATTATTTTGTGTAAATATGCATTACAATTGCTGAATGTTTTAAGGGTGTTAATTTTAAACGTTATAGAAAAAAAGATTTTCAAAATGATTTTAGATCCAATATATTATATAATTGGAAATTTTAACTAACTTGTGGAATGAAATATCTTTTAAAATAATAATATGATCATATTTCATAATCAAAATTTCCTGATAACTGTTTTTTTTTTTTTTTTAATTCTAGAACATAAAAATAAGATAGATATAAGTATAAAGCAAACCTTAAAAATATCAAAGAAACCAGTAACACTAGCATTAGATGCATCAGTGGCATGTACTTTCCCTCCAGTCAGTTTCCATACTAACCAGGTGTCAATAGTACCAAATAAAGCTTCATCATGAAAAATTTTATTACTGATCTGAAATAGAATCTACCATTAAGTCATGCAAAAAAATATAAACTAATTTCTTCATGCAATTTGTTGATTGAAATAAATTTAAAAACATGTTTCATACAGATTAAGATGATATTTACATAACATACATTGATAATACACAAAATCTGCTAAAGTATCAAATAAATAATAATCACGCATTTATAATAATATAATTATTGATATAAAGAAAATAGTTTCTTAACAAATATCACTAATAACGGTTCTTTTCTTCTTCAAGCCCTAATATGGCTGTTTCAGTTAGCATCCACCAGCTAGGCCCATCCCGACACTAGTATTTAAGACGAGATCTGAGCAGTTTCTTTTTTCTGCCTGAGACTTAAACATGAGAATTTTTCTTTTACGGGGTAGGGTTGCAAGTCCTACGCTCAACCCCTGGTTTGTCACTCTGTGATCATTTGTTGTCTATGAGGGGCTAATGAGACAGGAATTTACGGTTTAAAGTGGATTCCGAACCACTACAAATCCCAACACCGCCGAGGCTCACACCCAAAATCTGTGGTACTGAGTGCCCCTAGAGTTTACTGACTACTAGTAACAATTATTTCATTTTAATTAAATAATTAACTCACTTTATATTTATGACGAAATGGCAAGATAAATTTTAACGTATTTTTAAAACATTCAATAGACAATTTTTCTGAAATAAATTTGATGAAGTGATGATATTTTTTAAATATAAATAATTTCCTTCATTCATAACTTAAAAAATGTATCAAATCAAATTACCTTTTTGTCATACTTCAAGCATCCAATATAATCGCAGTTAGTACCTGAAAATGAAATTTATGAACACATAGATAATAAATATATTTATAAAATTTTCAGATAATATGCTTCAATTTTTATAATATATACAGTATATTGACATTTTGAAACTATAGATATAAATAGCTGTTAATACATGGGTTAAATGTAATATTTCTTCAGAGAAGTTAGTACTGACATGAAAAAACTATGCATTCATGATTAAAGTTTGTAAATTTGGTTAGAATTAGAAGAAACACAAATATTAAAAAAACATATTTTAATTTTATATCAAAAATAATTTCTGTTATTTAAATAAATTCCATTATTTATTAATTTGCCATCATTATTTGTCAATCTCCATCTGAAGTCTTTTGAAGCTTTGAATTATTCTATCAAATTCATTTTTATACGTCTCTTAATAATATACAAATATAGCAGCCTCACCCCCTCATTACATAATGCCTCATGAAAATTTACAATGCTTTTTTAGAAAAAATAAAACATATTGTAAAAACATATTACAAAAAGATATTGAAGGGGTTTTTAATGTAAACATAAATAGCAATTATTATGCAGCAGAAAAACAGTAATACTCTATTAATAATTTTGCTAGTTAAAATAATCTATCGTATGTCCAAATAACTTATTTTTAAATTCTGAATTGCCAAAATGTATTTTTTTTCATACCAAAGGTCTGGGAAACTATTTATTTCTTTAAAAATAATTGAATTTTATCTATCAAGTGAACTAATAATTTAACAATTTGATGCAAACATTTTTTGAATTATGAGTATATTCAATTATATATTTAATTCATGGTTCTTAACTAGAATTGATATATTCTTAATTTCTCTTAAGTAAAAAAATCTTTTGAGACAATGATTACAGAGAAAAAGCAAAAACATAACAAAAAAATAATTAAATTGAATATTGGTAGCCTTTTCATTTAATATGTGATAAAGCAAAAATTGTTTCACTATTGTTCTCAATTCTTATTTGGTATACTTGGATTTTAATTGAGTTGTATTTTTCAACAATTAGTAAGTGGTAATTATGGTAGAGGAGACCTCCAGCAATTTTACCCTAAAAGGGATATTGTATCCGGATTTCAATTTCAAATTAGTTTAGTTAATTTTATAACTGACACCTCAATAAAGGGAAAAAAAAAAAAACCTTCTCAAACGTCGAAATTAACTATCTTGGCAATTTTTTTTCACATAAAAGTAAAACAATTTGTGAAACTTTTTTGTGTTTACATGTATTAGGATGAGTGTAAATTTTTTATTAAATACAACTATAGAAAACAGGGGATTGTATAAAAGTTACATTTTTTTTTACTTTCTCCAATATTTATTTTTAAAATATAAAAATACCATAACATGAAAGTTTCTCATTTAAAATATTTTTGTAATAGGAAGTATGTCTACATCCAATGGTTGCAGAAATGAAGACTTTAGTTCCACACTGTATATGTTTTATTGTGCATTGTTTGCACATTGTAATTTTATTTCTCCTTCTATTAAAAGGAGCTAAGAAAGTCAAACAAAATCAGAAAGGGCATAAATAGGAAAAGAGTAGAGAATCTTTGAATTAAATTAATTTATATTGAAAATAAAATTATAAAAAAATTTAATAAATTTCACATATATAAAAAAATATTTATATTAAAGATGGAACACATGTATACAATTTGAAAATACCATGGCCGGAGTAAACTTCAAAATGCTAAAAACTTGAAATAATTTTTTTCGTGTGAAGAAATAAAGAACACCAGATCCAAATTGCAAAAATCTAAAAAATAAAAGAAATTTAAGAGGTATCATTTTTTTTGTATTTTTAATCAAGTTCATACATTACCAGAATTGATTACTATGGCAGAGCAACAACCACAATAATATATTTTAAGTAAGTTGATTTCAACATATTCTTTTTTACTGTGTTAAAATACAAGTGTTTGTGATCTGTTTACAATATGTTAATGAGCATATCTATTTTTAGAAGTCATGATGAGTTAAATTATTGAAATATTGTCAAAATTGCTGACATCTGCATACTGTTAAATAACATTATTTACATAATGTAGTTCAATATATAATGTCAATAACTGATATGAATAGTAATTCAGATCACAATTACAACAATTTTTTCTTGCTCTGATTCAATATGTTACATTATTTATTAATTACTTAACATATACAAAATAGGATAATCAGATTGAAAGTAGTATTTGATAATAGATAGACACTTCACATCAACTTCATTAGAAATGTTAGATACATTAATTATGATTCACAATTTTTAATATCTTAAATCTTAAATAGTATGACAATTAAGTAAGTAATAAGTACTTTAATTAAAATAGATGAATTCCATTGCTCACAAAGTTTTTCACTTCTCTTGTCTTTCCATGTAATAAAGTTATGAAAGGGTTCACAAGTCTTCCTAATAAAGTTTTAAGCACATATAAATAGTTATACTTTTTAGTTTTTCAAATAACAAGATGATTAAAAATATCTCACCTATTCCAAGTAAGAAAAGTTGCTCTTTGAGTGGAAATACCTATGCATGAAATATCTGCAGCATTTAAATTAGAATCTAATTGATAAAAAACATTCTTTAAATAACTATAAATATTTCAAAGCATTTCAATATTGATAAATATTTTTTTAAAAAAATTAAAAACTCCGTAGAAAAATGGATTCTTTAATTTCCCCATTAATTATCTACTACATTAAAATTACTAATAGAAAAATTAGTACATTTAAGATTTAAAAGAATTACTTCATAAAAGTGCATTTTCACATAAATGATTGGGTGTAGAAAAATAGTATAAAAATTCTGAAACACATGAGAATGATTTATTATCTCTAAAGGCATTATAACGTTTAAAGGCACATGATTAATTTAAATAGGTAAAAATGTAACTAAAAGTTAGGTTTTAATGCAATAAAATAATATGCCAATTTTGATTTTAATGTGGAGAAAAATGCTGAAATATTTCATATATCAATTATATCAAATAATCCCACTACATGAAATCTTTTTAAATGCATCTGTTGAAAAAACAAACATTTCAAGTTTCCTAAAATGTAGAGAAAATTAATCTGAAATAAATACAGCTGCAATTGACACATTCTTAACAAAAGCATAAAATAAACACTGTAAAATTACTTACTTTCTAATAAAAAAAATTTAACTCTTCACATAAAATTAATCAAAGATCATATATATTTCTATTCAACTTAACAATAAATAAATTAGATTTATTAAAGTAAAATAGCACCTTATGAAAACTATAGCAGAATTCTACTAATTAACATTAATGTATAATCAATTTTTTTCTCTCTCTCTCTCTCTTCCTCTTCAGATTCCATTAGAAATTTTATTTTGTCAATTGCCAACATTAGTTTCTAAATAAATATTTAAAAATATATTCAAATATAGTTAATAGCAAATGAATTAATTTTAAAATAAAATTATATAGATGGATAAAAATCTTAAGGGTAATAATTTAATTAGTTAATATACTTTAAATTAGATAGCTTAAAATAAAAGTTAAACAAATTGGTTTTAATTTATATAGTTTTATTACTGTAAAAAACAAACTTTTAATGATATAAAATCATTAAAACTACATTCTTTCACTCTTTTAAAAATAATATGACTGATATTTTTATTAACTTAAAAACACTTCATATCAAACATAATTCTTAAACATAAAGAAAAATAAAATCAGTAAATTAATGTAAAAAACTGAAATATGAAATAATAATAATAATAATAATTTAAGAAAATTAATTATGATTTATAACCATATTTATAAGTGTATTCTAAAAATGATTTTGAATTAGAAATTGAAATAATATTATATTCAAGCTATTATCTATTTTCTGAATTTATTCAGTCAGTAAGAAATAAATTAATGAATAATAATAATAATGTAAAAAAAAAAGTACTAGTGGGAAAACAAATTTCTATTATTGTCACTAATTCTTATTAAAATACAGTATTTATAATTCAAAACACAATTAAAGTAAAATTTCAGAATGCTGAAATAATTTTTTAAATTTAATATTCTGTAGTACACATTCTTAAAATGCTAAATATATTTCAAAACTTTTTTTTACTAAATTAACTAAAGTTAAAAATACAATATTACTAAGTTAAAAAAATAATCTAACTAATTGAAATATTAAGAGTGCCTTCTAAAATTTCTTTACAAATAAAAATATTTTAATGTATTTCTAGTTTAAAACATTTATATATGAAAAAATCCATGGAAAATTCTATAACTTTTTCTAAGGATGACTTTTTAGGTTTCATTATTCACGAATTTATTTTGTTTTAATTTTTTTTAAATATAATACAGAATATTACATTAACTTATGGTAGATTAAATTTTACTTAACTATGTTATTGGAAACAATTAATTTGATTTGATGAAAACATTTTTTATAAGATAATAATTAACTAGAAAAGATAAAGTTGAGTAAAAATGAGCGAATGTCGTATTTTTAAATGAATAAAATTACATCAGTTTAAGAAATTTGAATGTTAACAGAACTTACTCAGAAGGAGACTCAACTTGAAGAAAATTTTCAAGTATTTTTAAAAAATAAATCTTGTAGGAAAAGAAAAAAAAAAATGGAAAAGTTAAATTAAAAACAAAGCTTTTTTTAATATATTGTAATCATTATATTTACAAGATAATTTTGACAAAGTATTGGTCAAAATACAAAACAATTAAAAACAACTTTAAAAGCGCTTTATCTTACTAATTGCTTTAAGAGAGAAAACAAATATTTCTAATGATAGAAAAAGAAAAATTTTATAATATTGTTTAAAACATATAAAATCTTAAGTAACTATAGAAATTGAGCAATGTAAAGAACCATTCATTCAGGAACATTTTACAATATTCCTTTTTACACAAGAATAAATCTAAAAATAATGCACTTCTATAAAATTTCTTGATATGAATAAAAATATTTTGTAATACTTACTCAATAAGCATCTTTTTACAGTAGTTTGAAAAATATCCCATAAAAAATCAGGTTCTATTTCATGCCTACCATCCCCTGGATCCAGAACAGTAATCTGAACATATAATAATTCATTTTACACTGCATTTCAATAACTTTAATACAACATTTAAATCTTTAATCACTCATTTGAATAAATTTATTAAATCCTTCTACATCATTTCGGGGAGAAAAAACAATAAATAAAATGAAATTTTACTACTTAGAAAAATAAAACAAATCGCTAGTTAATTAGAATATGAGGAGTATTATGATATATTAAAAAAATAATAATAGACATATTACAAAATTTATGAACAAGCAATGCACCTATGCAAGGCAGTGTTTAAAATCCCATGCCAGTTATATCAGAAATGCGATATTAATATGAACTCATGTGAAACTAGGAATAAAATACATAGGAAATAAAAATTCTAATGATGGCAATTTTGCAATTCAATAAGCAATTGATTGTTCAACATACCAATTAAACAGACTTTTATTTCACTTTACCTTTTCGTGAGCTTCACCAATCACATTACAAGATTCATCATAAGCGCAACATTTGATATTTGTTGTTCCTATGTCCACTCCTAATATAATTTGCCTATTTTTTAAATTATTGGACATACTGTACAATTCCTTTACTTGTTATATATATTTATCTATCATCAGCCATTTAAAATATTCTGGCTTATAAAACAATTCTCAAGTATTTGTCACATTACAAATTAACTCCAAAATAAACCAAACATCTTAACATTTCATTTTCTTGCTAAACATTCTATACATTTAGAATACGTATCCAAAATAAAACGGATAGTTCACACAGTTTTTTTCAAACATAATTACTTAATCATGTGTGATTAACCTACATGAACGCTCTATTTTGTAATCGTTGCACATGTAAATAAAAATTTAAACCACGTGTGATAGACGCAGAGAAGTCGTTTTTAGTTGATCGCTGATTCGTCTAATTTTTTTCTGTTGTTCTGTTTGTAACGTATTAGGACTTTTGGCGTTCTCCTTCCTACGAATTTGCTTGCTCTAGGAAACCACAAGGAAAAATTAACCTTTTCTGTATTGCCAAATTTCTTAATTTGTTTTTATTTCTAATTTCTGTATTGTTAAATTTCTAAACTGAACAACTTCTTGAGAATTATTAACATAAAATAAAAGATAAATTCATCTTCGCTTTTGTAACTAATTATGAATTATTACATAATAAGCAATACTGAATTTCGATCTCAAGCTGTTGTAAATAGCCAATAGGCAAGCATAAATCAAGTCAGATATAAATCGAGTATCAAAAAAATCCTGTCATCCTGCCTTTTAAAAAAAGTAATAACGATTTTTTTTTTTTTTTTTTTGCTTGTTTTCAATTGTTACAGTAATCTTGTTCTCTTATGAAAATCTCAATTTCAAAAATATATTATTAACAATTGGTACTTTTATGAATGAAAAAAATTAAAGGCTTTCAAATCAGTAAATGCTTTAAAAAATCTTGTACGAAAACCTACAGTCATATTTATAAAATCTTTTATCATAAGAAATGAATAATAAAAATTTTATATATATAGTTGTTATTTTAAAGTTGTTATTTGAAAAAAATGCGGGGTTTTTTTAACTATATGTAAGCACAATATTACCAATGATCACGTATTGACCCTCGCATAGAAAGAGTTTTCTATTGTTGTTAAATTGTCTATAGTACACTGTTCAAATGTAATATCTTGAAGAATAAGAAATTTTAAAATCATATTTATTACACAAATAATACGAGGCACAAAGAAGAAGTTTTGAAATTACTGCAGCGATTTACTTGTGGACCCTATCCCCCAAAAAACAATTAGGATTATTAGTAGTAGCAATAAACTGCAATAACTCCTGCTAATCTTCATGAGGTTGTTGGAAGAGGTTTTGAGCATGCGCTTAGGGTAACCCATAGTGTTTCCACACATTACCGAAGTTCATCTGAGCAATTTATAGTCGAGGGTGGTGTTATATCAGACGTTGGGTAATCCTTGACTAGACACTATCGATGGGCGACAAATCTGGAGAAGTGGTGGTGGATATGATGAGTTGTGTACTCTATGCCATCTTGTATCGTTCTGTTGAAATTGACCAGAGGAAAATGCTGAAAGTAGCTCAAAATATCGCAAATATATCTGTGGATGTAGCAGCTATACGGGTGTGGAAGTAGAATTCAATAGCACCTCATGCCATAACGCCAGGTGGCTGGATGGCGGAGGGTATGACGATATGCACAATGTAATCAGTTACTATAGTAGCACGAGGTTGGAATGCGACCATCATGGTGCTGTAGACAGAATCGAGATTCATCTAAAGGATGAGGTCTTGACAGTCATTTATAAAAGTATTCGATGCCTCATTGTAATCACAAGCGGTTGTGGTGTAGAGTCAAATATATTCTCAGAAATAGACACTGTTAAACATTTTACCAGTGCTACAGATAACTTTTAAAGGCGCTTGATGATACAAGCTATTATGCAACACGTACTGATTCTTGAGTTAAGATTCTTTGTGTTTGCAATGCGGTTAGTATTAATCATACGCATGAGATATTATACACTGTCCCTTTCGATGGTGTGACAGGGCTACTATAAGCGTTTAAGTCGACCAGTTCATCTCTTTAGCATTCACTGCTTCGACATGTGTATAGTTATGACTTGCTATAACATTCATAGCATTGGTACCACTTTATAGGAAGGTTAATCTACAGAGATTTAACACTTCCTCTATAAAACTTTTATTGATACATATTTACGTGATTACTTTTTTTTTTATTTCCGAAGAAATATAAATATTCTTCTTAAACAGAAGAACAAGAGAAAGTGCAATTCAATACTTAAAAAACAACTCTGTATTCCTTTTCATGTTATTTATAAGAGACATCACTCGAACAATAATTTGCATATACGATGTATGTTAATCATTTTCATGCCCGTCATTAGCCTGTGTATCGAGAAAATTTCAAAGCTGTTTAGATACTTTATTTATAGTTTTACATTTTGGATAGTTAGAAGTGTACAAAATGCGTTAGTACAAACATAATATATATATTCATTACTACAAAATATTTTGAAATGTATTTTTTGTTATAGCTTTTAAAGTTAAAAAAAAATTTAATGTGTGTAGGAGCAAAAGAAATTGAGCAACGTCAAATTTCGTTGTTGTCAATAGCAACGGCTGGATTCTTATTTATTAAAATGATTAAATTTAAATTGTAGTTTTTCTACAATTAAGCTCTAAAAAAAGTATTTATATTTTAAATAATGCAAATAGCTTTTGAAGCTCATTTTAGCATTATTAATTATGCACTTTATTAAGAAAGCAGCTTTGTTTGCTTTCATATAATATTTTAGGCAAATTAAAATAAGATTTTAACATGAAGATAATATTCTCCTATTTAATGCGGTTTGTAACTTTTGTGTTTATTATTGTTATTTGGCTGATGGAGAAAAACAATGAAATGATATTGTCTTTCATTATCAATTGTTTTTTAGCCCTTTTATTTTCTAATATTTTTAACGCGAATTTTCTTAAAAAATTTGTGAAGTAAATGAAAATTTATGATAATTTTAAATTAATAGAAGCCTGAAGTTTCTTAAAGAAAATGTCAGATGATCGAAAACATAAATTGAGTGATAAATTTCTGAAGTCAATACAACTGATATAAAAATTGATTTTCACTTTGTTGAATGTTTAAAAATATATATATAAAGAAATAAAGATTTAGAAAACTATAGAAATATAGTGTTTTAAAAAGTTTAAATGAAGCAATAAAAAATACTAAAGAAACAATTATATGGAGTTAGGCCTAAAATTTATCAGCATGAATATATTTAACATTTTGAAAGATTAACGTAGTCTTTTAACTTTTCGTTTTACTATCACAATTTTTTTTTTTATGAATAAATTGAAAGTTTAAGAATGGTTAGCCCTCATTTTCTATTTGGAGACCTAAACTGAATTTCTCCTATTTTTGTATCATATATTTTTAATCATTTAACATAGAAAATTGCTTCTTTAACTTAACTATTACATATTATATTGTATATGTAATAGTAAAATAAAAAATTTGATTAATATTACGGAAAAACAAGATAAAATGTATTTAATTTAAATTTAAATGGAATGAAATCCTGTTAAAAAAAGACAATGAATAAATTATTTAAAGTTAATCGAGATAGTTAATTTTTTTAATGAAAATTCTGATAATAAAATGAGAGTATAGGAGAAATGTATGAAATATAGGGTAATAAGATGAAAGTACAGAGAAATATAGAGGGAGGGAAACAAAGGGCTAAATGGACAATTTTTAAAATTTAAGTTGTGTATTTGTACAAATAAAGTAGATGATTAATAATTCAGAAAACAAAAACAATCGATGCTTGTTCGATCACCGAGGTAAACAAAGCATACCAATTGCAAACTTTTTAAAACTTTGTGCAGTCAAGAGGCGGAGCTGTCTAGTGGATTGCGATGGTTAATAAGTGAATAATAAAAAAATCTCAAATAAAAAATTAAATTCTTTAAAAAATGACGAAAAGCTTATTGAGTGAATTCCATGGTGCCCTTTTCCCAAAATAATGCTCATAATTTTATAGGTAATGAAGAATAGTACTAACGCTTTAAACCCTTTACTTACTAAAATTATTAGTTAACATTAATGAGTGTCAAATTAAATTCAAAGCGCATAACAATAAGTGCTAGCATAGTTTGGTAGTCAATATTGATTATAGTAATTTAATTATTAACCCAATAATATTATACAATTCGTAATCCAATGGCACTACCAGCAGCCAGGGCTTAAAAGGACTCAAATTCAAATCAGCTTCAAATCACAGACTGAGTTGCAATCAACTCTCTCAGAAGCATGAAAAATCGACGGTAATTGTAACAATGGGGTCTGATGGCCGAGTGACTGGCGCTCTGTGCCAGAGGTTTCGGGTTCGAGTAGTGGTTCGGAATCCACTTTAAACAATAGGTTCCTGTCTATTAGGGCTGTAGAGCATTGGGCGTAGTGCTGACAACCCTACCCTGTAAAAAGAAAACATCTCCTGTTTAAAAATATGCCAGCAGGTAGACATTCTTGGCGCACCATGGGGTTGTTACGCTACTCATGATGATGAATTATAACATGCATGTATAGTAAGAGTTCGCCATCGGCAATCAGGTTGTTGGTTGGCAAGAGTTTTCCCAGTTTTTCTTTCTACATTAAATGCAAACGAGGGAAGTTGTTCCTTACGGACGACAATGTGTTTACATCAATGCCGTCGATTGACTTTTTATGACATACATGCAGAAATGAAATATGAGTTTGTACAGATGCTTATAAAAAATGTAATAATGTTAGTAGTTTGGTTTGGTTTGTTTGTCGCTCTACGGTCATCTTATGCACACTTTAGGCTAAACAGCCCGGGACCTACAGTTTAAAGTGGATTCCGAACCACTACAAACACCTATGGCACCGCCGGGACTGTGGTGCCGAAAACCTGTAGTACCGAGCACCAGAGCGCTAGCGACTCGGCCATTCTGGCCCCACAACAATGTTAGTAAACACTTACTACTTTTCAATGCATGAACTTAAATAAAGTTTTTTTTCTTCTCCTGGGGTATTTAATATTCGTTTTATAACTATGAATTTCAGTTACAGTATTTATGTTTCAGGAAATTAATGAATAACCACAGAATTTTGCTTTCAATAGATGATAATTCTTTAACAAATGATAACACAAACATCTTTTGAATAGTTATTTTGCAGCTTCTTATCTTATTATTATTATTATTATTTTTTTTTTTTTGATTTGCTGATGTAACATTATTAAAAGTAAGTGGCAAATGCAAGTAGTTCGTTTCAAAAATAATTTCATAAATTTTATAACGCTAATAAGATAGGTTTTTATTTTTATCCTATATTGTTTATTTATCTTTATTAAGAAATTTAAATGCGATTCGTTAAAAAAAAATTTTTTTTATAAATTTCATTCCATTTTATAAATTTTATTTTATTTTTAATCCATTGCTTTTATTTCCCTAAAGCAACCGAATCAAATGTAATTCGTTAGTGTTCTTTATTTTTTTATTCACTTTCGAATTTTAAGAAAAGGTTTAAAAATTGTTCTTTGACGATATATCATTATTAAGTGCAAGTAGTTCGTTTAAAAAAATAATTTCATAAATTTCATAGCAAATAGGATAATTTTTATTTTTATCCTATAGTTTTTATTTACTTTTATAAAAAGAATTTAAACGTGATTCGTTAGTCATTTTTTCCTTCAGTTTCGAATTAAAAAATATTTTAAAATTGTTATTTGATAGTGTAGCATTATTAAATGCAAGTTCTTTAAAAAATAATTTTTATAAATTTCATTCCAGTAATAGGATAGGTTTCTACTACTGTGTCCAAAAAGTAACACCAATTTTCAATTTAAAATTCCCGGGGCTTATGGAATTTCAATTTTTTTTTTTTTTTTTTTTTTTTTTAGGTTGATGGCACTGTCCTTGACATCTGTGTGAAATTTGACATCAAAATATTCATTATTGTTTGAGTTACGTTTGGCTTTGTGAGACGCTAAAAGCGATTTCGGCAATTTTGAAATTTTTGAATTAATTGAGCAAAGAACTTGCATTCAATTTTGTTTGCGGAAACGTATAGAATGTTGCAGAAGGCATTCGGTGACCATTCTTATATCGGAAAGAAATGTTTATAAGTGATATAAACAGTTCAAAGAATGGTTGAACACGAAGACGTGGAAGACTAAGAGCCCTCTGTAGACCATCAACTTCAACCGACGAAGCTCATGTTAAAAAAAAAATAAAGATTTGGTGCTTGCAGACCGTCGATTTACAATTAGAGACCTTGCTGATGGTATTGGAATTTCATAAGGATCGGTCAATTCCATTTTGGGCCTCAAACGCGTCAAATCTCAATTGGTACCGAAAACACTGAATGCGCCAGCTCACACTACATTGATTTTTCGTGATTCTTTCGCCAAAGGAAACCCATATCGTTCCACAATCACCGTATTCACACCGTGCGACTTCTGGCTATTCCCTAAACTCAAAAGACCACTCTGGGGACACTGTTTTGAGTCGATTGAAGATTCAACGTGAATCGCTGCGCGCTTTGAAGGCCATCCCTGCCGATGACTTTTTAGCATGCATTGATGATTGGGAAAAAAAGTTGGCATAAGTGCATTGTGCCCGGAGGAATCACTTTGAAGGCTATGAAATAAATTTGGAAGAATAAATAGAGTTTTTGAAAAAAAAAAAAAAAAAATAATAATTGGTCTTACTTTTTGGGCACTGTAGTATTTTTAATCCATTGTTTTTTTATTCTCTAAAGCAAGCAAATTAAATGTAATTCGTTAGTTTTCTTTATTTTTTCCTTTGGTTTCAAATTTAAAAACAATTTTTTTAAATTTTTCTTTGATAATATATCCTTATTAAACACCAGTAGTTCGTTTAAAAATAATTTTATAAATTTCAGTCCACCAATAGAATAAAGTTTTATATTTACTCTATAATTTTTTGTTTACTTTTATCAAGCAATTTAAACGCAATTCGTTAATTATTTTCATTCAGTTTCAAATTAAAAAATATTTAAAAATTTTTATTTGGTAATGTAACATTATTAAATGCAAGAAATTAAAAAATTTTTTTAATTTCATTCCAGTAATAGCAGAAGTTTTTATTTTTAAACCAAAGATTTTATTTACTAAAGCAAACAAATTAAACGCAATTCGTTGGCATTGTTTATATTTCATTCCGAATTTAGTAGTAATTAAGTAGTACTATTATCGTTCTCAGAATGATATTCAATATTCAATTTTGAATATCATTCTAAGAACGATAATAATGATTTTTTTTTAAAAATAGATATCTTGAAATCAGAATATATAATATATTAGAATGAATAATTCATGAAGCAAGTTAGGGCATCTTCCTATGTCAATATCTTGGATCCCAATGCGAAGTTATAAAGGACCTTGAAAAACATGATACCTTATTACACCTCGCTATATCGTGCTCTATGCCATTAATGTATACCTCGCTATATCGCGCATGTCGGAAGACAAGAAATGCTGCGATATAGCCGATGATTTTATATAAGTTCTAATATTAGTTAAATTTTTAAAAGTAGTATTTTGGAATAGGAAAACGGAATTGAAAGTTAAAGATATAGTTTAAATTAACACAATTTACAAATAGAAAACTATTTTTACCTGTTTCAAATTAATTTCTACTTATGTATACTAATATTAAAAACAAAAACCTCGAGTCCTGTTTATAAGACTTTTTTCTTCTAAAAACGTTCACAAAATGCAGAAAATGCAAAATATCCAAATGCAGTGTAACGAAGTTCTACCGTACTACAAAAATTAGACATTTTTACTTATTAAATCCAAATTATATCTCCAGTTTTCAGTAAGATTTGCCAAAAAATAATATTCTATGTTTTTTTTAACACGTTCCTTTTTATTTTGTATTTTTACTTCTTAAGTAATATTATGTATTAATGTACGCAAATTAAAGTGAGATGTATTATGTAAGATGCTGTATTTCATAAATCAGATTTATTTTTTTCTTACTTATCAAACCAAAATTTCATCTCCAATTTTCAGAGAAGTTTGTTATCGCATACTGTTTCTTTTAAAACAAGCTTCTGCTTTAATTTGAGTTTTTAATTAATAAGATTATACTATGTATGTAAATTAGAGTAAGAATAAGTATTAAGTATATATGTATTAAGCAAGTAAGATGCACTATTTATGCATTAAGTAAGATTACGTATATAAATTGCTGAATGACATAAATTAGATTTATTTTTCGTACTTATGAAATCAAAATTATGTTTTCAATTTTCAGAGAAGTTTGTTAAAAAACGTATTCTATGTTTCTTTTACAACAAACTTCTCTTTAAATTGAGTTTTTAATTAATAAGTAAGATTAAATTATGTATGTAAATTAGAGTAAGAATAAGTATTAAGTGTATATGTATTAAGCAAGTAAGATGCACTATTTATGCATTAAGTAAGACTATGTATATAAATTGCTGTATGACATAAATCAGATTTATTTTTCGTACTTATGAAATCAAAATTTCATCTCCAATTTTCAGAGAAGTTTGTTATCGTGTTTTGTTTCTTTTAAAATAAGCTTCTACTTTAATTTGAGTTTTTAATTAATAAGATTTCTTATGTATGTGAATTAAAGTAAGAATATGTATTGAGCATAGATGCGCTGTCTATGTATTAAGTAAGATTATGTATATCAATTGCTATATGGCATAAATCAGATTTATTTTTTTCTTACTTATCAAACCAAAATTACGTCTTTAATTTTCAGAGAAGTTTGTTAAAAATCGTATTCTTATTTCTTTTACAACAAACTTCTGCTTTAATTTGAGTTTTTAATTAACAAGTAAGATTATATTATGTGCTAATGTAAATTAGAGTAAGAATAAATATTAAGTATATATGCATTAAGCAAGTAAGATGTACTATCTATGCATTAAGTAAAACTATATATATAAATTGTTGTATGACATAAATCAGGTTTATTTTTCTTACTTATGAAATCAAAAATTCATCTCCAATTTTCAGAGAGGTTTACCAAAAATATTCTTTTTTTTTTAATATGCTTCTGTTTTATTTTAAGTTTTTATGAGCAAGGTGCATATCTTTCCTCTTTTGTATTAAGATTGCAAACAAAATGATAAACACACATGGGAGAGAGGAAAATAACTCATACCCTCCTCTCTCTAGGTATACTTTTCTACGTATTCCTCATGCATTGCTTTAACAAACGTTATTAACAGATTTTGTTGAAAATTTAACTACCTTTTAACTTACCAATACACCACTTTTAAGCAAATGCGCTTCATGATATTGCGTTACTCATATTGAGACTTTTCTGTGATAAGTAGCTGTGGTGAGCGGATTAGTTTTTAGCTGTTTCAAAACGATGGCGACAGAGATATCAACACGTCTTTCGTCAATACTATTGCCCGTAACCATGGCAACTGAGCCACCGGGATTGAGATGTGAGGTCATTGCCCGGGGGCAGTGATTCAGTGGCGGTGGTAGAATTAAAACCTCTCTCTCCATGAACGGTATCTATGGAAGGAGAGAGAAGAGCAGGATGGGATTGTTCTGGAACCCATTCACTCAATCGTGAGGAGTTTTACTCGGACACAGTCAAAGGGCACCATGGAAGTCACTCAATAATCTTTTCGTCATTTTTTGAAGAATTTTTTTTTTTTTTTTTTTAATTTGAGATTTTTTTTATTCATGACTGTGATTTCACATCAGATTACCCATGAAATTATGGGTATTGTTTTGGGGAGCAGGGTTTTTCGTTTCCTTGATCACTTTTTTTCGTGTCCCTGATAATTTTTAATTTCCTTTTGCGCACTGGCAGCGGGTGTTACCACTGGGTTACGAATTGGATAATATTCTTGGGTTATTAAATAGATTACTATACTACTGGGTTATTAATTAGATTACTTACCAAACTATGCTTGCACATATTCTTATCAGCTTTGAATTTAATTTGACACTCATTAATGTTAACTAATAATTTTAGTAAGTAAAGGGTTTAAAGCGTTAGTACTATTCTTCATTACCTATAAAATTATGAGCATTATTTTGGGAAAAGGGCACCATGGAATTCACTCAATAAGCTTTTCGTCATTTTTTGAAGATTTTTTTTTTTAATTTGAGGTTTTTTTTTATCCACTTATTACTCATGAAATTATGGGTATTGTTTTGGGGAGCAGGGTTTTTCGTTTCCTTGGTCACTTTTTTTCGTGTCCCTGAACAATTTTAGTGTCCTTTTACACACTGGCTGCGGGTATTACCACTGGGTTATGAATTAGATACGATTACGAATTCAAAGCTCATAACAATAGATGCTATGAGCTTTAAATTTAATTTGACACTCATTAATGTTAACTAATAATTTTAGTAAGTAAAGGGTTTAAAGCGTTAGTAATATGCTTTATTACCCATAAAATTATGAGTATTATTTTGGGAAAAGGGCAGCATGGGAAAGCTTTTCATCATTTTTTGAAGAATTTAATTTTTTTTAATTTGAGGTTATCCTTTTTGACTCTTTCATCAAAATTATTTTATGTACACAAAAAAAAAAAGTTTCGTACAACAATTTCATTTTTTTTTTTTTTTTTTTTCTATGCTAGTATGCTACAGTTTATTTTTGGAAACATAGATTTTTACTGCCACTCTTTTTCCCACAATAATTAATTGAAATACTTTTAAAAGAGACATTTCTTAAAATAACTTCAATTCTTTTGTGATAGAATCCCATATTTCGTTATATTATTATTCATTTCTTTAATTAATTATTTTAAGCACAGTAGAAAAACAGGTTTCTTACAACAAGTTTAATTTTTCTGTGTTAGAATATTATAGTTTGTTTTTAGAAACATATAATTTTATCTTTATCATTTATCCCACAATAATTAAGCGTCCTGATGGCCAACTGGCTAGCATTCTGGCCTTGGGTGCTTCAGGTTCGAATCCTGGCGACGGCATGGATGTCTGTTAGTGGTTCGGAATCCACGTTAAACTGTAGGTCCCCATTTAATTAGTCTAAAATGTGCAAAAAAAAAAAAAAAACCGTAAAAAGATTAACCAAACAAACCCCCAATATATCTAGCGTAATATCTGTCTTAATTTTAGTTTAAAATAAGAGAAACTCTGAAACTAAATTCTGAAACTTTTCTTTAGGGCAGGGATGTTGAATTTTTCAACATTTGTATCAGTAAGGACATTCCAGGTTAATTCAATGTATATCTTTCTTCTATTGTATTAAGATGCAAACAAAAGAAAAACCCATTTCATATATGTAATACAACACCGTTATTTGATTGATAAACATTATATTATTTAAAAAAGTAAGTGGGCTGTAATTTTGAAATTTATGTCACGTCTTTCTTTAAATTAATAAGGTACATTTTTTTATTTTTAATACATTTTTATATATAAAAGTAAGCAAAATTTGGAACTCTCTTCATTTTTCATTCAATTTCAAATTTTTAAAAGTTTTAATTTTTTCACAAATTTCAATATGTTAATTTAATTCTTTAAGATAAAAGTATTAAATTGCTTTTTTTTCTTATTTATTAAATCATCAAGCAAAGAGAAAATGTTATAAATTAAAAGTTCTCAAAATTGCTCAGTTCAAATTATATATTTGTATGATTGATAAATTTAGATTTGTTAATAAAAGAACAAGAGTTATTTTGACCTAGAGTTATTTTATTTATTATATTCTCTGAAATTAAAAATTGCATTACGGATGTTCAGGGGCCCAGCGTGTTGTCAACAAACCCCCAAATATGTCCATATATTGGATTAATTGTCTGTTTCATTTCAAAATGATTTATTTCAAAAGTTATTAAAATTTCGCCAATTAAATTTTCTCCCATAAAATTGCCAGAATGGCCGAGTGGCAAACGCTCTGGCTCTCGGTACCACAGGTTTCGAGTTCGAGTCCCGGCGGTTCCATGGGTGTTTGTAGCGGTTTGGAATCCACTTTAAACCGTAGGTCCCGGTCTAACATCATCGTAGAACGTTGCAGGTATTGTTACTCCGCGTCCGTAGCGTTGCTGCAAGCATCTCCTGGGTAGTGCTAAGTGAGTAACGTCTGTGCAGCGCTTGCCTTAAGGCATCCAAGACAGTTGTCCAAGTGTTTGCCAGCTGCATTAGAACAAAAAAAAAAAAATTTTGCCAGTCATAGTTTACCTATATTTAAAATCCACGTACTGAACATACCTAACTTGTCCAAACATTTTTTTTTGCTATTGTGTCAATTTTTAAAACTGGATCTTACATCTGACTATAAATACATTAGCAAAACTTTATCACGATCTCATCATTCATCATTTTTTTTTTTTTTTTTTTTTCCTTTCTCATTCTTTCACCCCCGTAGGTCCTGTTCTAATTAGCCTAAAGTGTGCACAAAATAACCATAGAGCGACAAACCCAAACCCATTTTTTTTTCCAAATTAGCAGAACTTTATCACGATCTCATAGTTCATCTTTTTTTTTTCCCCTTCTCATTCTCTTTCCATCTCTAAATTAGCGAAACTTTATTACGATCTCATAGTTCGTCATTTTTTTTCCCCTTCTCATTCTTTTTTCCATCTCTAAATTAGCAAAACTTATCACGATCTCATCATTCGTTATTTTTTTTCTCCTTCTCATTCTTTTTCCGTCTCTAAATTAGCAAAACTTTATCACGATCTCATCGTTCGTCATTCTTTCCCCCTCTTCTCATTCTTTTTCCATCTCTAAATTAGCAAAACTTTATCACGATCTCATCATCATTCGTCATTTTTTCCCTCTTTTTCATTTTTTTTTCCTTTTTCCATCTCTAAATTTTATTAATTCTGTATATATAATTCATTAATAAAATCATTTTTTGACTTTTTAAAGATACAAAACTATACCTTATTTTTGAAAAGAAAATCAACTATGAATCATTAATCATTAATGTTATAATCATAATGTTTAAACAAAATCTATTATTTCAAAATTTACTAGCGATATATTTATTCATTTTAAAATTTTATCCAAAGACCTGTTCAAATTGTTATTATAAAAGTTGAATAACAAAAGTAATAATAAAAATAATAATGAATTCTAATTATCATTTCCCTGAAGCATATTTAAATAATAAATATTAGCTCCTAGTGCATTGCATATTACTTGAAATCCTTCAATACTTTGTAAAGTAGATGTTTGTCACTGCAGAAGGTAAATTATAAGATTGATAAAAATAATAAATAGTAGTTATCATTCCCCAAAGTCAAGTCTATATAGCCCATCCGTTATTTTACCCTTACCGCTACTTCCTGGCAGCTGCTAAACTATACCCTCTCATTGTTGTTGGAGTACTATCGCTTCCTACTTTGTATGAATAACGCACAACAATGAAAGTAGGGAGGAAATGACCTTGAACGCTAATATGTTACGTAGCAGTTCAGAATCGAAATTGCTAACTTGCATATTAGCACTTAAAAGCATACTAAATAGATCAAACGCGATTTTTTTATATATCTAGAATTTATTCGTTCATATGGCTATGATTTATACTTTTTTACAGAATATATATTTGTGTGTATTTAATAATAAGCATTTAAAATTTTAAAAATAATCCATTAAAATAATGAATTTTATATAATATTTTTTAAATGTTTTATTTAAAAATAATTTTTTGCTTTCTCTTCTACTATTTCATATGCATCTACTTATTATTTATTTAATTAAGCAACTTTTCTTTTTTTTTTTTTTTTTTCTGAATTAACGTACCATTTTAAGAAAGATGTATCAGATGTATATACTGAGTAAAGATTTAAAAAAATTCTATTAAAATACAGTTGCCCCTCGTTATATCGAGCATGTCAGGAGACAGAGAAAAAGCGCGATATAGTGGAAGTATATAATATAATATGTAAATATATAATAAGTATGAGCATATGTATATTATATATATAACAAGTATAAGCATATTATATAATAGAAGTTTATAAAGAGCAATTTAATAATCATAATACTTATAAATACTTGGTGATAAAAAAAATAATTATTCTAAATTTTTGAATGAGTATTATAACGAGAGGAGCCTGATAGCCGAATGACTAGCGCTCGGTGCTACAGGTTTCGGGTTCGAGTCCCGGCGGTGCCATGAATGTTTGTAGTGGTTCGAATCCACTTTAAACCGTAGTTCTCTGTCTAATATGACTGTAGAGCGTTGAGCGTAGGATTGACAACCCTACCCCGTAAAAAGAAAAAAACATCTCCTGTTTCAAAATCTGTCAGTAGCCAGGAAGCCTTGGCTCAACATGGGGCTGTTGCGCCACTAATGATGATATAACGAGAAAGGTATATCGAAGGGCTAGTGTAAACACATTTTATAAGTGACTTTCAAATATTTTGTTTGAATGTACATTATTTTCAGAAAAAAATAATTTTAAAGCAAGGATATAATGTACCACTTTAAAAGAATTGCATTTGTATGTTTGTGGTACATAAATATTTAAAATAACAAATAATTTCCACATTATTTGTTTAAAAATGATATTTAGTTTTTTTTTTTTCCCACATGTATTATATCTTCTTTTTTTTTTTTTAACAATACGTTTTTAGAATTAGAAAATTTTGATTTGAACGTAAAAATGTGATAAATATTTGATGAAGGAAACAAAATAATAATTATCAACCATTTGTTCTGTTATAATTTAATTTATTTTATTTAAAAAAAAATTCCTTTTGCTAACTATTGTTTTTTTTATCAAAGCAGTTTTGCGCAGCGTATGTCTGACTAGCACCCCTAATAAATTATCGATTAATCTGTTTCCGCAATTAAAATAGATGTTTATCATTCCATGCTATCCATACGTATGCTTTTGCAACATTCTTCGCTCTCCCCATCCTAGGTGGGCCGTAACTTGTCTGCCAAAAGGACTAAACGTTAACAAATCTTAGTTTTATTATGTGTAACAGAAAAATAAATTATAGTTTAAAAAAACTAAAAACACGCTATTAGAGTTAATCAAACTAAAAAGTAAAAAATAATTGTTAACATAAGAATAAAATGACTGACGAGAAAATTAAAGTCACTGTTCTAAAAGCGTGGGGTGCTCGATATCAATCGTTATAATTTTTCACTAGTTTCATTCCGAAATGCAGAGTTAGTTTAAAAATGTCATACAAAGCACCCCACGCTTTTAGAACAGTGACATTCATTTTTCTCGTCAGTTATTTTATTCTTATGTTAACAATTATTTTTTACTTTTTAGTTTGATTAACTCTAAAGGCGTGTTTTTAAACTATAACATTTAAATGAGGTCCCGGTACGTAGGACTGGAACTATAGTTTTTACAATAATTCAATTGTGAGTAAAGCAAAGGTTAAATGCGAATATGTCGAGCCAGCCTGGATTCGAACAGGGAATCTCCTGATCCGTAGTCAGGGGCGTTATCCGTTGTGCCAATGTCCCACGTAGATTTGGATGTCTTAGGTACTTTCATTCTACATGGGTTAAATTGCTCTTCATAAGTTAAAATAAAATCACTAATCCTGGCGATCCTAATCATGATGAGATAATAAACTTATCAAAATATTTTAGTGTCGTCGGTCCTTGATAAGTCTACAACGTTTAAATTAAATCTGGTCGCTTAAAGTAGGGCAAAATCGAGCCCAAAGAGTCAGTTACAAACAAACAAACATACAGGTGAAACTAATAAAAGCGTATTAAAAATGGGTGGGTTGCTCTTAGAAAGATTTCCAGGAAGGCATTTCTTCTTCCTTCATACGGGGAATACTATAACCATAAAAGGTTTCATGTGCGTAACGCTGAGTGTTGCTGGTAATGTAATCCCTAGTAATGATGAATTTGCTACAATCAATGGAAAGTGACTTGTAAGTCAAGCGTCGAGTACTAATTTTTTTTTTTTTTTTTTGGCTAAAACTAAAAAAAAGCATGATAATAATCGGCTGAACCTGTATGCAGATTACACATAAAATTTAGAGTTTAATGTAAGAACAAAACTCATAACAGTAATGTGAATTTTTTTTTTTTTTTTTTAACTATAGAATTCCAAACGATTTCCTTTTCTTGAAAAATCTCATTTTCACTTTGAAATAAATTTGTTTCTGCTTTCACAATACGATCGTTTAGAACAATTTTACATTATTTAATTATTAACTCACGAAGGAAATTTTAGAAAAATATTATGTATAACAAGCTCGTGAAAGAAATTTAAATAAGCCAATAAGAATAGCTCATGAAAGAAATTTTTAAAAAATAAACCAATAAGAAACGATGAAAGCTGTCAAGGACAAAAATTGTTCAAGGAGACGAAAAACTCTGCTCTTGAATACAATGCCCACAATTTTCTTGGTAAAAAGGCGCCAAAAATATTTTTTTCTTTATTTTTTCCCCTTCAATTCAAAGTTTTCATTACTAAGCAATATTTCTGTTCAAGAAAATTGATCTTTCGCTTTTTAAATTTGATTTAATTTAATTTCATATCCTTCTGTTTATCTGAGTACTTTAAGAAGAATATATACAAGATTGACAGTTTAATTTTTGAATACAGATTTTCAAAATAGCTTGACAGGTATCGATATTTTTCTGCTATGGAAAGTAATAGCTTGATCTTCTAATCATCAAAAAGCTTTTTATTTTGCTATTTCAGTTTCTTTTTCATCGCTTCTTCAGTTATTATAAACTTCTTCGAGATTAAATATCGATTGAAAAGTCCTGCCCCCACCCCCATTTTTTTATAACGATAAATCGTTTCCCTGACCCAGTTTTCCAGGCGCTAACAGCAGAAATTATGCAGTGAGTATTGCTGCTAACTAATTTCATATTCAACATGATTGGTGAAATGTTCAATTTGAATGACATAGACACTGAAGGGCTAATAAATAATCCTTCAGTGTTCTTTTTTATATCGAGATTTAGTCCATTTATGTATATCCTGAAAATCCCATTAAGAGCAATAGGTACTTCATAGAGCAACGATAACTTCAGGAAGAATTTTTAAAGGTAACTTCCCCTCATGTTTTTCTGGAAGAAAAACTGGAACACTTCCACCAGCTATTTGTCGAACTGAAACGCTTTGCACTTCTTATTTATGAAAACAAAGTCTTCTTATTTATGAAAACAATGACTACATTGGACACTACCAGTGAATTTGAAATTGAGCGTCTCTCTCAACTGCATGTTAGCTGCGGACGTTAACACTGGGTTATTAGTCAGACTAATACTTCTTTTCGAAAATTATTTTTTAAATATAAAAATCATAAATGTTATTCGCGAAAAATCAAAATTATCATACAAAAGAAAAACCGAAAAACCTCCACCAGCTGTCTGTCGATCTGAGGCTCTTTACACATGGTGTCACATTCATCATCAAGTTTCCTTATTTCTGAAAGCAGTGATTACAATAGTCACCACCAGTGAATTCGAAATTGAGCCCCCTTGCATGGTAGATGCACACGTTGTCACTGGGCAATTAGTCGAGCTATAATTTGTTTTCGCAAATTATTTTTGAAGTATAAAAGCTATGAATGTCATTCGCGAAAAATCATACGAAAAAAAGAAGAACGAAAAAATCCGGAAAGCCCTACCAGTTGACTGTCGATCTGAGGCCCTTTACACATGCTGTCACAGTCACCATCGAGTCTCCCTATTTCTGAAAGCAATGACTGCAATGGACACCACCAGTGATTTTGAAATTGAGCCTCTCTCCCCCCTTGCATGTTAGCTGCGCACGTTAACACTGTGCTGTTAGTCGGGCTAATATTTCTTTTTTGTAAATTATTTTTTTAAGTATAAAAGCCATTAACGTTATTCGCGAAAAATTAAAATTATTTAGATAAAAAATTTAATTTGTATTAGTTTATATTGTTTCCTCATTTTTACCTTTCATTTAAAAAACCATCTTAATTTTTTTTTTAAATAAAAAATGAAAGATAACATCTAGAATCTTTGTTAAAAATATTATCTTTTTATCAATAAAAAGGATCTTATTTGATTTGAACAGAATACATTTACATGACAGGAATAAATATCTGATTTTGCTTCCTTGCCTTATCATCCAAGTTAATTTTTTGAATTCTTATGAAATAAAAAAAAAACTTTCACGACCTTATTTTAGAGTTTTCCAAACAAAATTTGATATGAATATATATTATAACAACATGGCTGCATGTATAATAAACAGCATTTGCACAGCATAACAGACAGAATATTATATTTTAACTTTATAATTAGCTATTCTCACCATAGATACGTTAACTTCCTTAATTGACCACTTGCAGAATTATAATAGAACCTGCGTACCTGATGTATTGCATTCACAATACGGAAAAGGAATCTTCCAAGAGAATTTTCTGAATTAATAATTCCATATTCTTTGTATAAGAGAAAAATTTAAAAACTTCAACAAGACAGTCTGATATATCAGTGGAATAAAGTGTTACCATCACAACTAAGACTACTCGTTTTTCGAAGTAATGATAGTAGTGCATGCCACCAGTGAGAATCAAGCCCTCTTTCATTTATTCACTAGTTAACTTGTACTACGACTGAGAACTGGAACACTTCTAAACTTATGAATGACATCATATATGTATGATTGAGTTAATATGCGTTGACGACATAGACAATGCCATACCATGAAGATTCACCTGTATAAATATGCAAATTTCGGGGAATACGCAACTAAACAAGTTATACAGGAAAATGCAAGTTAGTCACGTGATTTTAGAACGGGACAGAAGGGAAAGAAACAGCAACAGTTGCTACATTTTGTCGAATCCAGAATTTCGTGAAGTTCTAGATTTCAGAAGACACGTGTGGATTAAGAGATACCTGGGCGACGACACTGAAGGCAGTTCCGGCCATCAGACGATTTTATGAAGAGCCAAATTTTAGACTTACGAACTGCTGGTTGGATTTACCGTCATATCGCTGCTGAAACGCACGTAGATGTGCATAGAATTTGGACCAGATGGATCGATGAACGAAATGTGAATCTTCACGAAAGATTTGGTTCATCTAGACATACAACAGAAGGCACGGCTCGACGCAACCGAATGGAATAGAGGTCCCACAGTTTTCTCTCGACATTCTACGAAACGCCCAGCATTGGACTCTCCATTGTCTGGGAGAACAGTTTCATGACGATTGACTGAAAGAGGTTTGCACATAAGCCGCCTTTGTGAAGATGGTCATTGACGACACTCCGCCTATGTATTGACGACATTCCACCGATGTATGTCCTGGCGTTGGGCATGAGCTATTTGGACAATATGAATGTAACAATGTGGTCTTCAACGAAGAGTCTCAGTTGTCTGACGACAGTTACTGTATTGAGAGTCTGAAGACGTCTGGGAGATAGAGCCAATCAGACCACTATTGCTGAACTTCATACTTTCTTTCAACGTGGCATGCTAATTTGGGGTGTCATCAGACATGCATCAAATGCACATTGACGGCTCTATGATATGTTGAGAAGGCTCTGCAGCCGATCGTGCTACCTTACATTTAGCCACTGCAAAATAGTATTTTCCAGTTAGATAACATACGAACTTAAAATATCTGGGACAATAGTTTTACGGTGATTGGCTCAAAACGGCTAATACACAAGCCACCGTTTGCGAAGACTGCCATTGACGCCAATGTGAAAGATTGTGCTGGTATCTAGAACTGCCCACTGGACGACTGAAGAGCACAATGTGATGTTCAGAAAAAAAAAAAAAAAGTTTTGGTACTGTTTGTCTGATGACAGTCAGCGGGTTAGAGCCTGGAGCCGGTCGGGGAGATGGAGCCAGTCTGACCTCTGTTGTTGAACGTCATACCATTTTTCAGTGAGGTATAATGGTTAAGGCGCAATTGCAGGTCACCCCTGGTATGCATCAGAGGCACATTGACGGCATGATGATACGCTGATGAGGTGCTGAAACAGGCTGCGCTACCTTACATTCAGCTGCTGCAGAATGATATTCTCCAGGTTTACAACTTGATACCTCACGCAGATTCGTCAGCAGATAAGCCTTGCAGCATGTAAAGTTGTTCGCTGGCCAGCAATGTTTCCTGATCTCTCTCAGATCGAAGGAATGTCGCTCTGACCCAGCCTTAGTTAGAGGACTAATTGTGCAGTATAGTTGAGAGCATATAGGCTTCCACTCCTCAGGACACTATCTGCACATTAACTGAATCTGCACCTCGTAGGATTGCTGATTGTGGGAGGTGAACCTACTTTCTACTGACCGCCCTTCATACTTCATTGCTATATAAAATTATCTTCTGGAAAATAACACCATTTATTGCCCGACTCATGGATCAGTGGTATATATTTTCCAAAAAAATTAATTTCAAGTTTTTTTAAACTTGTAATATGAAGTTATTAATATGACACTAATAAATTATATATTACTAGTGTTATATAGGCCCTTAATGTAACACTAGTAAATTAAAAATTCAAATATTTTAATTCCTCAAGTCTTTTTTTTTTTTTTTTTTAACTTGGAATTTGAACTTATTAACATAACACTAGTAAATTAAAAATTCAAATATTTTTATCCCTAATAAAACAAAATATTTTTGTATTTTTTTCAGATGTGAAAAAGTATTTACTAAATTAGAAAAATATCTTTAATTTTGGGTAAATGATATTACGGATTAAAAGTATTCACTGCTATTAAACAAAGAAGGAAATTATGAAAAGAAAAATTAAAAAAAAAAAAAAAAAAAAAACTGAGATCAAAATTTTTAAAAAGTAATCTGAAATCAAAGTAGATGTTCAAGGTAGAAAGAACTTACAGAGAATCTTAAATACATCTTCTTTTACTGGACAATAGGAAACAGAGAAACAATGTGCTGTTATTTAAAAACTGGGGATTTATGATGGAAAGGTCTATTATAATATTGATATTTTTTCAATAACGCTGTTTTTTTCATATCTTGAATTCGAATCCTTTCCAATGATGCAATGAACAATTTAATATAAGATCATATTCGTCAACTCGTGCGGAAATTTTAAATCTAATATTTTTATTTTTAAAAATTCTTTATCTAAATATTTATTTTTAAATATTCTTATCTAAATATTTATTTTTTTTTCTTAATTTATTTTTTGATCAATTTTTAGTTTTGTTTATTTTTACTTATTTGAAGTAACTTTTTAAATGTTTTTATCTTTTAAAAATAAAATAATTTTTTATATGCCCCTTGTATTCATTATGCAGCCAACCCTAAATTCAAATTCGATATATTCTAAATTAAGATGAGGTTATTAAGGGGTCTCATCAAATTGATACACCGAAATCGGCAAGCCATTCATGAAATCAATCTGATCTAAAGACATTTATAATTTTAAAATTATAACTGGTTCTTTCATGTCTAAAACTATACATATTTTTAGACGCAATTTGAACCTGAAAATAACTCATACCCTTTCAAAAGTAACTTTTAATTTTGAATCCCAAAAAAAAAAAAAAAGAAAAGAATCGTTAGATTTATTGGGTAGTTTTTTAATTGATTATGTGTTCCGCAAAATATGCCACTACAATTTATCAGTCGCACTGACACAGTATCTACTGCTGTCGACTTCCTAAAACAGCACCACTTTAGTTTATCACTGCTAATAGACACTCCAGGAAAGCATTTCCTCTATTAATCGAGTTGACTTCCTGGAAGTCGTCTTTAGGGAAGTTGATTTGCGTGAGAAAAAGAATTCAACACACTGCCCCACTTATATATGTGGATAATCTTCTGGAAGAAGCTCCTGGTTGATTACCGTTTTTTTTTTTTTTTTTTTTTTTAATAATTGAAGTGAGTGATAGATATAAACTTTTAAAATAGTAGGTCCCGGACTAACTAGCCTAAAGTGTGCATAAAATGACTGTAGAGCGACAAACCAAACCCCCATATGGACAAACACTGTGGTATCTCTACCCATATGGTAAAAAAAAAAAATGTGGTATCTCCATCTATAAGAATAAACCAGAAGAGATATTTTTAGCCTTCTTTAAATCATTTTTGGTGATAGCATAACAGTGGATGAAACAAAATGGATTATCAATAATAGCAAAGCTGTTTTAGAATATTTAATTAACCCTTCTAATTTTAGAAATTATTTAATTAAACTGAGATTTAATTAAGCGTTCTGGTGTTATATTTTTAAAAGCACACAGATTATTAATGCAAAAAATTGAAACAAGAAAAGGATTAAATATTTTTTTATTACATTTTCATAAAAAATTACAAGAGATCGATGAAGATTTATTGACACTTGTTTAATAACTGAATTCATGAATACCGAATGAACATTTGTACTGAACGGTGTTTCAGGATGATAAAGGTCTTCAGATATTCGAAGGCTGATTTGGGATGCATTCGGTCCTTGATGAAGTAGCAATCAGCCTTATTCGTAAGAAACCTGTAGGACCGAATGTTTGAATATATCTGTCTCAACAAACCGTCGGTTCGACAGGGTACTTACAAATGGCCTGCCACGCTTCTTTCAATATCAATTTTCTTCCTTATTTAAACATCAGTGGACATCTTTTGGGGCATTTTGGTGCATCAGAGGCATTCTTTGTTTAAACCTGAATAGCATTAAATATCACTAATCTATCACTTATGTATTCCATGAACCACCGAGGGTTGATGAGAGAACGATGCTGTCCGAAAGGACTTTTAGGGGTAACTGCTCCACATTTACGTGTCGTATAGGAGAAAATCTAAAACACTTCCACCATACTATTGATGAGAAACACATTACAAATATTGTTTCATTCGCCCTCGATTCTCCTCGTTTCTGAGATAATGCCGACAGTGGATTCGAACCTCAGTCCTCCTGTCATTGGGATACGAATAGGGAATGTCCATACACTGCAATAGAGATCTGTACTCTTTTCAGACAAATCAGACTCACTTTGGAGAGTTACACTGAAATAAAAATAGTAGATTGTAATAGATATGAAAGTTTCAAACAATCAACTTAGCATAAATAATTATTTGCGCATAAAATATGCATCTGAAATATTTAATTTTCTCAAGAAATAAATTAAACTATTCTCACATAAAAGAAGCATTCATAAGCCAAAATGATTTCAGATAAATAAGATATTCTAATTAATTTATTTGAAAATTGAATAAAATTGTGTTCTATTAATTCAATAAATTTGAATATATGACCATAATTAATAACAAAAATTCTCACGGTTACTGTGATGATAATTTTTAACAAATTTTCGAAATAGTATACGGTAAACATAAATTTCAGTGGAGCACTACCACGATCGTGCGGGTTAGGCTTTTCCATGAAAAATTTCAAAAATGCCTTGAGTTTAAAGGGTTAAACACGAATATGAACAAACCTCATTAATATCTATTAATAAATGTTTAGACAACTTTTTTCCATTTTATTTGTTATATATTAGTGGAAATATCTAAAATATTAAAAACATATGAGGAAATTTTACTGAATACAGTCGTTCAATTATCTTAAAAAGCCTTGAATTTTTACTGAATATTTTCATCAACTTTTCTCGACGGTTTTCAATAAATAAAATTTAACTATAATGTTTTCAGCATCTAAATTTATGAAAACAGATAAAACATTTGATTTTTAGCTACAAATTTTTAGTGAATGAAAGAATAATTACTTCTTGATCGATTCCAATCAGGATACAGCTCATAATAACCAGGTCCATGTTTGGGTCAGTCGAATCCTTAAGACATCAGTAGGTCCCAACTTATGAATCTACTTCTTTCGCAAAAGCTTGGTTCCACGGGTTGTTTACGAAAGGCTTGACGCACTTCGTTCTATTAATAATAAATAGTACAAATAAAAATTTGATTGTAATAAATATGTAAGCATAATACAATTAAAATTTCATACAAGTACACAAAACCTGGTTTTGTGCGGTGGATTGAGGACAGCATAGATTTGGTTTGCCGCTCTACTGTCATTTTGAGTGCACATTGGGCTAATTAGACCAGGACCTACAATTTAATATGGATTCAGAGCCACTAACAAGCATCCATGCCACCGCCCGGGTTCGAACATGAGCAGTGTGGTACAAAAGACCAGAGCACTAGCCAATTGGCCATTAGGCCGGTCGGGCAGCATAGAAGAAATCGTACAAAAACATAATATCCTGAAACTTCGCAAGTAGCTATGAAATATATTGTTTGCAACATATTAAAAAAAAATTGCGATGAATAGGGGCTCATAAAGAAAGTCTCACATAGAAACAAAAGCTCAAAATTTGTCAAAAATAATACTACTAATATAAAAAAAATTTGAAAAATTGTTTCATGCAGGAAAAGAATTTACTTAAACCCAATTTTTTTTTGTGCCACATATTCCAAATCCCAAATATAATTTTTATTTGTTAATTTTTTTTTTTTTAATTTTTTATTAAAAAATTTGTGTTACATTTTTTTTTTTTTTTTTTTTTTTTTAATTTTCTTATCAAAAAAATTTTTTAATTATTTTATAGCAATTAATTTAAAAAAAAAGAAATTTTTAATAAGATAATCGACAAAATAATTTTATTATTATCAATCAATCCCGTTCAAATTTTATGAATGAAATTAAAATATTTAATTTTAGATTATGTCCTAAAACAATAAGAAAATTCTTATAACAAAGTTACACTGAAGTATTGATTATCACCGACACACTGATTAGTTCGATATCTGATGATAAATTTACAGAAATAAGCTTTCTAATAATTGGGTGCGAATGATGACTATAAACTATTAATTTCTTAAAAATCAATAAGTAAATAAGAAACTTACTCATATATATTTTCTCTAATTGGATAATTTCACCAACAGCGGATACTTTAAATGTAAGTCCCGGTCTAATGAGCCCATAGTGTGCACAAAATGACCGTAGAGCGACAAACCAAACCAACATTGGACTTCAGGTTTCACCTTTGTAAATCTAAATTTAAAATGAAATAGAAAATTTTCATTTAAAATTGATAAAAGAAAATTTAATATCATACAACAAGACAATAATTCCTAACAAATTGTGTACATTTTTTTATAGAGGAATAACAAAAAAGAAAGAAATTTAAGTTTAGAATATCCAGACAGTTTCATTGAATTTCATTATTCATAAATCATAGAATAATAATAATAATATTATTAAAAAAAAAAATAGTTTGAAAAATTGTTTCATGCATAAAAAAAATTAACCAAGAGATATATTAAACAATACTTATATATATTTTTAAAAAACAAGTTATTCATACAGAACACAAGTCCGCCTACCGATTGTGTGGAAAATTGGCAAACTGCCAAGTAAGACGGATTTAAACATAATAGTGAAGTAGGAGAGATAAGTAACTTGATATGAATTAAAAAAAAAATAATTTTTACTTTTATTAAATAAAATTTTAAATTACATAATATTAAAAGAAAAATTAGTTGAAAAGAGTTCCACACTAATGAATAAACTTTATCTTTCAAAATTGCTTTGAGCCGCGTATATCTGACTAACAAGTAATCTATTCGTCTGCTATCACTTTTAAAAATGTTTAACTTTCCACACAATCGATAGTCAAACTATACATGATTTTTCATTAAATAGTTTCCTAAGCAATTCAGACATGACTTTTAATACATAAAATTTCATTGTAACAACTTTTTCAGCATTAGAATTTATGATTACATTGAATATCGATTACACATTTTTTTTTTAACTGAAGGATTTTTATTAAAGGAAAAAAAAATGACTTCTCTTCAAGTATGACTTCTATTCGAATTCTGGAATCGGGTTGCAGATGGCCCATTTCAACTGATAGCAGCAGTTAACCGGATCCATAAGAAACCTGTCGGTCCGAGCTTATGAGTCTAACTATCTACAAGGGCCCGGGTCGACAGGGTACTTATGAATGGTTCAATGGTCAATGGTTCCTTCAATGGTCAATCAATGGTGAATACTGAAATAAGAATGCTTGATTGTAACATGCAAAGTATTATACAATTGAAATTTGTAGTATATATTACAAATTATTATAGATTTATATTAGTTATATATAGAATATATTAGTTATATATTAGAATATATTATAACTAATATAAATCTATATTAGAATATATTATATTATACTAATATCTATTATAATATATAACTAATATAGATTTATATTAGTTATATATTATAGATTTATATTAGTTATATATTAGATTTTGAAGTTCTATATATATGCAACCGTCTTATTTAATTTTGTATTTTTTTTTTTTTTTGGCTTGCATTTAAATTATGATATTAGAAAATTTATTTTAACATATAAGTTGTATTTTTTAACTATAGAATCATTATTATTTTTTTTTTTTTAATTTGAAATCCGGTTGAACAGCATTTATTTTCATATTTTTAAATCTTTCAAAAATGAAATTTGGCCAGCTACAAAATGATTATTTTTAATAGATTAAAAAAAAAAAAAAAAACATCATTATTTTTAATCACCATCATATTTCAGTTTTCACCAATTTACTTTTTCATTAAAATTACATTTATTAACCAATGTTATTCAAGAAAAATCAACTCAAAATTTTTTTAACAGATGCAGAATTACTGTACAGGAAAAACTGTATGGGATTTTTATCAGGGATCATGATAATAAAAATATGATATTTTGTAAAAAAAAAAAGAAGAAATGTTCTGGAATAAGTAATAATACTTTTATGTTTCATTTTATATTTATTCCTTGAACTGAAATTTAATATATGTTAATGAGTATTGAACCAAGTACAAATTGATCCGACATTGCTTTTTATAAAATATATTTTTATGTTTTGCAATTATTTTGCAGAGCTGTAGACAATTTGAAAAGCAGCTTATTGTTTTTTGCATGGATAACTTAATATCACCGTTTCTGATTTCGTTAAAAAGTGATCCCCGAATAAGTTTTTCTGAAGCAAATAGACATCGCAAAATTATAATTTATTATAAACTAATAAATAAAGTATTTATTGAACTATAACTAACTATTTTTTTATTAGATCAATTTTTCCCAATAAATTCCTCTAACAGTAAATAGATTTTTTTTTTGCACTTATTTAATTTTTCAAAATAGGAAATATTAATAAAAATACGAATTTTTCTTTGCATTTGATACAATTAAATCTAGTATTAGACAAAACATTAATGAATAAAAAAATACGTATAGTTTTTTATGAAGAAAATACCTACGCACACAACCTGTATACAATTTAGAGCTATCGTTCCTCTTTTTTAAAATTCCGATGTCATAAATGTCTTGATAATTTCGTTACGATCTCTATTGTGGTATATATCTATATATTATTAATATTTAACATTGCTGATTAATAGATTAATTTTTTTTCATGCACGAAAAAAATTAACCATTTAATATTCTGGATATATAAAAAATTATCAAACCACTGAATGCTAGTTTTAAACAATAAAAACACATTATTTATACAAAATAAATATTATTTTTGATTAAATACTTTGAGTAATTTTTCTTAAACTAATATTTGCTTAATTTTTTCAAAGCAAACACATTATATATTTATATATATTCATACATAGCATTTTACTGAAATGGTTTCAGCACCAGATTTTATGAATACCAGCTCACTTTTTTATTCCAACTGAATGATTATTTATCGAATGAAAGAAGAATTACTTCTTGAGATATTCGAATTCTGGAAGTTGACCCATCTTTTTGAGAAGCAGCTTGTAGCAAGACCCGTAAGAAACCTGTACGTCCGAGCTTATGAATCGATCTATTCTACAAAAGCTCGAATCTACAGGGTACTTACGAATTGCTCGATACCATTCTTGCAATCAATATTGGGTACTGGAATGAGAATATTTCATAGAAACAGATATGCAAAATTCATACAATTAAATTTTCATGACATATCATACATGCACATAAAAATATTAGAAATTTTGATTTTAATTATTTTTGCTATTCTAGAAATTTTTAATCTAGAATTAATTTTTTACTTTACTTATTTTCTTGCTATTGGAAGCTCAACATTAAAATACTTATTTTTATTTTAATCATAGAAGAGGCTTTAATTTTTTTGATACTTTATTTATTTATATTGTTAAATTATTTTAAAATGGCCAAGTGAACATTATTATGTTTTTAAAAAACTGACTTATGTGTTTTTTGACAAGGACTTTTTAATGACTATTGCTTGAGTTATTTTTCCCGTTTTGCCATATGTTATCGATATAATCTACACTTTTTAGTTTTTCACTCCAAAGAATGGAAAGATCTGTTGGATACACAGATCCTGTACAACAAATAACTCCCACATAGTTAAAATTATATTAAATTAAGAATGCACATTTTGTGTACTTTATATTAAGTTGCAGTTATTTTTTAATAATTTTAAATAATCACGTAAAATTATTTAGAGAAAATTGTGTGATTAATTTTGTAATTTTAGAGAATTTTAAAACTTTACGATATCATAATTTTTGCCACTTAATTTTTAGGATGTCTTTTAATGTGTGATTTCTTGATTAAATAAAACCCTTACTATTCCATATATTGTTACAATGGAGAATAAGAATTAAAATTTGGTCTTCAGTGAAGAAAATACTGAGAACTTTAAAAAAAAAATAATAATTGTACTGTATTGTAATGCCATCTATAATACAAGACATTTAACTTAAAAGAAATGTTGTGAATTGAATATAAGTGGGGATATTTTTACTCAAATGGCCTTTTTTTTTTTCTTCCATAATACGAAAAAAGATTTGAACAGACTGATGAAAAAGTGAAATTAAAAGATTGTTTTACTGATTTAATCAGATCCATAAAATTTGAAATTTACTGCCAATTTACATGTTTATTTGAATTCAAACAGATTTTTACTTTTATGTTAATCATTCTGAATTAAAATACAAATATAGCAAAAAAAAATAGTTATTGCATAACATTTTAGTTTCAACTTAAATAAATTGAAGGGAAAAAATAAAACCTTAAGATTAAAAAAGAAACTTACAAATGTTTTTTTTTTTTTTTTTTTTTTTTTTTTTTTTTTGGTATTTTTTAGATTATTATTATTTTTTTTTATTCAACGGAAATTTAAATAAAACACATATAATGCTCACCAAAAATTATAATAAATTATGACTTTCTTAAAAGGAAAAATCACGAACCAAGTGTCCATGTGTTTGATTTGAACTTTTTTTTATTGATTAGAATTCACTGTTGAGGAATATTTTCCGAGCGCTAAAATTTCTCCCATATTTTTTTTGCTTACCAAGAAAGCATACCATGATGTTATTACTCCTATTTATGTAATTCCTTTTTAAAAAACCTTTATTAGAATTTTGATTTTCAATTATTTTTAATGTTTTTTACAATCTTGCCTAAAATCTAGTTGTATAAAGTAATCGCTTTTCTTGCATAGAATAATATTCTTCATAGTATTTGTATTTTCTGATAATTTTTTTAAATACATTGACTTTTAAATTTTTTTTTTTTTTTCATATTTATAGAAGCTATTGCCAACGGGAACACTGAAAGATTAATTTTTTTCATCCAACATAATATAAGATTATTCAAGGGATGTAAATAGTTATGACATTTTTTTGAATTTAACAAATGAAAAAATTGCAAAACTCTAATTTAAATAATGTATGATAAAAATATATCAGTGTTAAACCATGGAATTCTTTTAACATCAACATTTGTTAGTTCAATATGAAGTCCTAATTTTGCGTAATTTAAAATAAATTTAGAAATTTTAAAAAATTTATTTTATATAATCTATCATAACAATTACTGAATTTTATAATGCGTTTCCAAGATGCGGCTACGAATTAAACACATCCCATTTAAAAATCTCAAATATTTATTCAGTTATAGTTATTTATAATTCGTTATAATTATTAGTTTTCATTTAATTCATCATAATTTATTCAATCTCAAATTTCACTTGGTTTCTTATATCAAGAGAATGCTGCTATTCTTAAAAATACATATATTATATGCATACAATAATTTCAAACACGAATTTTTATTAAATTTTTTTATTAATTTCTCATAACAAATTACAAAATACGATTTTTGAATTCATAAAATATTAACAATTTAACCGACTAAACATTTTTTTAACTGAATGATTTTTATTGAGTGGAAGTAAAATGATTTCTTGAAGTATTCGAATGCCGGAATTAGGATGCATCTAACAGTTAGCCGGTCCCTTTTTCAAGCAGCACTTAGCCAGATCGGTAAGACGTCCTGTATGTCCGAGCTTATGAATCCAACGAAACTACAAAAACACGGATCTACAGGACGACTTACAAATGGGCAAATACTTCTTTAAATCTGGAACAAGAATATTTCAATGCGATCAATATGCAACAATTAAGTTTGCATTATATGTTAATTATAAACACATATGACGATACCACAACATTTTTTAAAGCATATTCTAATTACAAACGTTAAAATTGAATTAAGAAAGCTGGAAAACAACAAATACTTACTTTTCGAGAGTAAAAATGGTTCAAAATTGCAGAACAATTAAATTTCAAGCATTTCATTTAATTAGTACAATTAAAATCGTTATCTATCGAATAAAAGTCAATGTTTATATGAAAAAAAAAATAATCAGGCACCATATAACATAACTGTCTGATAAAAATTGTTATTTATTTGTGAGCTATATATGTTAATGAAATATTATATATCATATTAATATGGAAATTTGATAATTAATAGATGGAGACATGAAGTTTTGCGCATAAATGATCCGTAGAAGAAGAATTTCAAGCAAGCCTAGTTGGAATTTCTTGAAATTAGTCTGTTCTTCATTGATGAAGTCGCCAGATTCGTAAACTACCTGTATCAACGAGCTTATGATCATTAACTGAGCAGCAAAAGCCCGAATTTACAGGCAGTCTACAAATGGCTCACTCTTTGAAGCACTGCTGAAACGTGCTTATCTGCTCATATGCAAAAGAAAGATTTAAGTTGTATTAGTGAAAATAAATGTTTAAAAGTGTCTTTCTTTTTTTCCCCGATGATAAAAATGGGCAATGAATGATGATATATCAAGAATGGTTCCATAGGACTTTAATAAAAAATTATTTTTATAAATTCAACGATAGTGGAGATTTAGGATTGGAAGTAAGTCATTGATTTAATTTCATTTAAAAGAAAAAGTATTAAGAGTTCAAGTCATACTGCCATTGTTGTGTCACAAATGTTGGCATCAGCACAGCCATTTCGCCTCAACATCTCAGGTTTGTATCAAATTTGATACAGATATACTTCATGCGTGTATATATATATATAAACACAGCAGTTCAGAAAAAGTAATGTAAAATACACATTGAAAAACACCAACAAAGTCTCTTGATTGACACGTAATTGAGTCATGATAACCTCTCGTAAAGCTAAAGAGATGAAACAATCAATATCATAGTTCAACCCTTTAGACGAGTTTTCTGTTAATATTAGGCTTTGTACAAAAATTTTATGAGATAAAAATTAACTTTCCACGAAATTTAAAATTTTTTAATAAAAATTTAATGTGGATTTCAATACATTATACTAATGCTTGGGAAACAGTACAGTATGTCAAATCTGAAATATTTAAGAATATATTAGTTTTTGTTTTTTGAAAGAATTGAATTTGAATTTTAGGAATTTTTTTGTAACTAAGTAAAGTATTGACTTTTTGTTAAACTTAAAAACCATTTCTTAATGCAATTTATAAAGAATACTTATTGTTTCACAATAAAGTCGTATCGGACTTGTAGAAAATTTTTTTATACTAACATCAAACAATTTATTATCCTTCAGATGGTAAAGCCTTTACAGCTAAAACAATTAAAACTAAAATTTCTCTTCATGAATATGCAAATAAACTTATAAGTAAAAGAGCCTTACAATTAAAGAAGGAAGTTACTTATTGTAAAAGTAAAACTGTTGAATATTTGCAAGCTGAGAGGATAGCTGTAAAAATATTTCGGATATGAAAAGAGCATAATATTCTTAAAAAAAAAAAAAAAATTATATTGCATTATGTTTACTTTTAACGAAATGTTAAAGAAGTATTTAGTTGATGAAATTTTTATTGCAAAAGAATGCACATAAATATTTTAATGGATTTATTTTGATCAATTGGCAAATTCATGGAATTCAAAATTCAAAACACTATTTACAAAAGTGCTTAATATATTTCGTAATGGTACGCATCTCTGCAAATGACGTTAATTTTTTATCATATATCTTCAAAGTGCTAAGAATAATTTACAATTCAGATGGTGGAAAGAGAATTTTTTTATAATTGATAACTTTTGAAAATTATTTACTTAAAATGTTGCGAGATTTGCTGCTACATTTGCTACCCATACTATAGAGAACGACATATGCAAATCTCTAAACATTATACTAATTAATCCTTATAAAGTATCAAATTTTGCAGCTTTTTACAATGCAATAAAAAATTTTCGTTATCATTAACAAAATATTAAAACGCACTTAAAAATTATTAAATTACTTCCGATTGAATGAGCGACAATAAAGGTGCCCCTATAAACCCTTCCTCCATTCATAGATATGCAAGTCAAAAAGGTAATTCAAAGTTTATAAATGCTGGAATACACAAAAAAACTGTTGACAATCAGATGAAGCTTCAGTGGTAAATAGCCGATTTGTAAAACACCTATAAAAACGAGCTTATGAATAATAAATTACAAAAGCCCGGATTTACAGGAGGGTTACGAATGACTAATTCAGATTTTTTTGTTAAGTCTAGTTCTTCAAAGATAATTTTGAATTAAAAAAATTAAGCATACAGCGAAATATACAGAAAAATATTTTCAAAAATGCAACATTTATTATTATAATATTCATTTGCAATTAAAAAATTTTTAAACGCTATTGACTAGAATGTATTGTTTGCATAAAATAAACGACTAAGACTCATGAGATTTCATTATTACAATAAGGTATAATGGCTAAATCGTGGTGGTGGCATAATACGTTTTTATTGGTGCTTTTGCTACTCTATACTGCTGAACTAAAGTCTATTGCAAAAAAGCAAAATATAATAAACCTTATTAAAAAAGCTAAATTTACTAATATACAAGTAGAATAATGAATGGTTTTAAGAGAATAAAGAAATATCCAAAGCTTAATCATTGAACAATTAAAAAAAAAAATTCTTTGTATGCATCTTTATCGTTGGGTTTGTCGTTTATATTAAAGTAACTTCAATCTATCCTTGATTTATCTAAAATATCTTTGATATTTATATCTTGATTTGTCCAAAATATTATTATTACTTAAATTTATCCTTGATTTATCCCTTATCCAAAATATTATTTGTGTGGAGTTTTTCTGAAATTTGTTTTATGAACACGACTTTCTCAGGAAGGTAGTTTGCAAATAAACAGAGCTATATGATTTTAGATGCAATACAAGACTCCAGGAAAGCATTACTAGGTATTTGAAGAGTAAGAAAAGGAAATGTGAATGTAGACGATGTATTTCACACAACAATTAAATGTCCAAACAGAGAAAAAAATGGGGGGATTGTAATTAAAATGGAAGACCTAAGAGATAGGCCCTTTTAACAACACGAGTAATGTTTTTTTACTCCCCTTTAAATCAAGCAATTTTTTAAATAAATTCTAAATTTGTGATAATTCAGTGGGATCGATAAAATTATGCTTCATCAAAACCTGGCTACAATTGACATTTGAAATAAACCAATAAATTCAGAAGATTTATTTTTCTGGTTCAATTTAACAGCTATTAATTTTAAAATATGAAAAAATAATTAATATTGAAATTCAAAAGAAAAGGAAGCTAATCTAATATTATCATTTTAAGTCCATAGTAGCTTAAAGGCTAATAAAATGCAAATTTCAAGAGACCATCCTTTATATTTATTAGTAGGAAAAGCATATTCTGTAATAAAAAATAAATATAATGCCAGGAAAATGTTTGACCTGCAACATAGAGAAAACGGAGATGGAAAGTAAAATTTAACAATCTACAGCTACATTAGCTCCCTGATTACAAGCCCTAAAGATCGACTATAATTGACTAAAAGCGAAAATATTCAACATTCCAGCCACTATACAAGCATGCTCTTACCTTTGTTACTTTTACAATTTAAGTCGAATGATGACAGTACCGATCTATTGGACACTCCATTATGCAGTGGAGAGTGTTTTGATTCCATCTCATCATTGCATAAAACATATTGAACTAAATTTAACTAAACATAAATTTATATTGAACATATAAAAATGAAAATTCATTTTCCTACATGTATTTATATCAGCATAGATCCACTAATAAAAAAATTCCTAAACATGAAACTTCATTTTTATAAGTGTAGTTTTTACCAATGGGCGCTGGGATTTACCAAATGTTGGTGAACCATTCATTGATGACGCTGCAAATAGCCGATTTGCAAGCCCCTGTATTTATGAGCTTATGATTACTGACTAATCTACAAAAACCCATAAATACAGGTGCTTGCAAATAGCCAAAAACACAAATTTAGCACCATTATTGAAAACTTGGTATCTGCACTCTAGTAAATAAAAGGAAAAGCTACTTGTCAATTTAAAAACATGAAACTATTTAAGTTAGCAATTTGTTTAGCATAAAATTTATAAAATTACTCAGATCATAATTAATTGTGACTTAATTAAATAACTTAGAGTTGCATGTTAAGCATGTTTTTTTTTTTTTTTTTTTTTTACTAATAAATGTAAAGATTAAGATAGTTCAAAGCCAAACTAATCAAAATAACTATTTCAATTTTCTGAAAAAAAAAAAAAAAAAAAAAAAAAAAAAAAAAAGCCTATTTCAATTTAATTCTAATTAAAGAAGAAATAATCGTTTTTCGATAAACAATTTCAGTCTTAAAAAGTCCAGTTTAAAAACTATATTTGACACTAAAACCTTTCAATTAAATATAATTTAAAATTCTTTACAACTAGACACGAAAGTTGCTTTTCCAGCTTATGTTAAGGTCTAAATTTAAGTTAGAGGTCTTTTAATTTCTAGACATATTAAATTTATAGAAGTAAATTACTTATGTTTTATGGATAGTATTTATTCTGCTATTTTATATTTAGGAATGGAAATAAAAATAGATTTAAAAATTATTCAATGATATAATAGTCTGTTTACTGTAGAAGCAGAAATTAGCCATTCATAAGCCACCTGTAGGTCCGAGCTTCTGAATGCTATGCAGTCTACAAAAACCAGGGACTGCAGGTTAGAGGTCTTTTTAATTTCTAGACATATTAAATTTATAGAAGTAAATTACTTATGTTTTATTGATAGTATTCATTCTGCTATTTTATATTTTAGAATGGAAATAAAAAATAGATTTAAAATTATCCAATGATATGATAGTCTGTTTACTGTAGAAGCAGAAATTAGCCGCATTCATAAGCCACCTGTAGGTCCGAGCTTCTGAATGCTATGCAGTCTACAAAACCCGGGACTGCAGGTTAGCTTATGAATGACTCGGATTTTTCTGTTTTAAAGGCTGCCGAGAAATTTCATCTTTTCTGTAAATGTAAACATGACAAGATAAAAACTAAATGAATTAATATAATAATTTATTTTAGAAGCAGACATTGTAGTTTGTACACCTGCAAAAGGATATCAAGCAATAACATCTGGAAATAAAATTTGATTACATAATCCAAGATCTAGCACAAGAACATTGAATTAAAAAAAAAAAAATTGATTTTTTTTTTTTTAAAAACAATTTAGCAATTAGAAGATTCAAGCAAGTGCCGGCAGCATATTATTTTGCATTTATTTTGAAAAAGCGACTCTTCCGTTATCTTTTTTTGGATTTTTTAAGACCTTATAATAAAATATATATTTAGTTTGGTTTTGAAATTCAAACAGTTGCATTTTTTTTTAAAACATACTAGCATAACGAGTGGAATGAAATAGTCTAAATACATTTTAATATGGAATGAAGTTATATAGAAAAATTTTACTTCTAACGTTTGTGACGTAGTTAATTGACACCAAAGATATTACTTTAATTCCATTTCTTTTACAGTTATCGATTGAAAACCTACCAGTGACAAAGTATGTTGAATAATACCTCAAAATATATTTATAATCATTAAAAAAGAAAGCTATTTTTCCCTTAGCTTCTTGGTAAAAAAAAAAAAAATCTTTTCATAACTATAAATCCATTTTATCTAAATTAGTGAACTATATCAACTCTTTATATATTATATTTTTTATTTATGTCCCCTTAAATGCCCTTTTAATAATTTTTTTTAAATTGGTTTACTTAAGAATTTTATTCCTGCTAAGAAAAATTTAAAATTAAAAGCATCCTATAGAATTAACATTGATTAACAACTAAAGTAATAAACAGCAGATAAATTTAAAAAAAGTTCCAAAATTACATACCTATTATTTTTATATGAAAACCAATAAGCATTAAAAATAAAATACTTACTAACAAACACATATATTGTGTAATAAGATTACACTGAAAACTAAAATTTAATAAACTACATAAATTAAAAAGCCACAGAGATCAAGAAAATGTTCTTACCTGAAAATAATTACATTTCCTCATTACAATAATACATACAACAGCCTCTTTACAATTCCGATAAACTAAAATAAAATGTTCTTAAATAATGCGATTCTTTTCATTATATATTTTAGTTTTGCATTTCAGAAAGGTTTTCAAAAGTGTACATGCAAACTTAAAATATACTTATAATAAACAAGAAGATAATAACTGATACATTTTTAGAATTTTATCAATCCAAATTTATGCCAGGAAAATGATTTTCATGTGAGTGAAGTGAAATCAATCGAAAATTGCGTGCCCTTTTTTACTATAATAAATATTCAGTTAAGGATTGACCTTTGCTTAAGTGCTTTTAAAAATTCATATTCTGATGCCCAAATGGTGAATTATGCTAGTCCATCGATTATTAGCAAGGTCACCGATCATGCTCAAATTACGATTTTCATGGGAAAAAAAAAAAAAAAAAAAAAAAGTTTTCATTGTTTTATTTTTAAGCTCAGATCTTTAGCCTTTGAAAACAATTTTGAGTGTGTTTCTAGTTAAGAAAAGTCGAAATAAAGCTATTTAATCACAAGATATTAGGATATTGAATCCATGCATTAACTCTTTGTTGTCCAACATCGAGTCTGATTGGATATCATCTTTCTTTTCAGCAAGTTCAACGTCGAGTGTGGCTCGACGCGGTTTTTAAATTCAAGTTTGCATTGTTTAACGGTTTTAAGATTCTTTTTTGCTGATAATTATATTGCTTTACTTTTGTGTAATGCAGTATATTGTCCTTTGTAAGTTACAACAGGCGTAGCTATAATCAGTCATGTAAGAACTTAAATTTCATTTTACTTTTACAGCATAAAAATAGATGAAAAACTCAATTAAATTGTTAGGTCGATAATACATTGGCATAACTCAAAAAATTTATTTGGATCAGACTACTGGGAATGAAGAAAATTAATTTAGACCTCAAAGGGTCAAAAATTTTCAACTGAATTTCTGAAAAACTGTATTTTTTGTTACATTGCCATGCTATAACAATTATAACTGTATGTGTTTAATGTTATGCATGTATTAAATTAAAAACGATTTAAATATGTTTATTTAAAAATGAGTTATTAACATTTTTATTAAAAACATTTTTTTTTTCGTATTTTTGTTCCAAATTATTCAATTGGCTGTAACTCAGCTACATTTTAGAATGTTATTCTTTTAGCCACAATTCATGCATAATTGGTATATGTTTACATTTATACAAGTAAATGCGATTTGTTTTACTTTTTTTTTGTCAAATAATATTAACAAAAATATTCATGTACATATTTTTAATTTTCATGCTTGTGAATGTTTGATGCTATAGTTAAATAATTTCCATAAGATACTTAAAATTTTTGGCTCTGAGCGTGTTCAATAACCTTAAAACAGAAAGTTAAATATATGCATATAAATGCCATGGAATTTACTACAGTTTGGAAATGCAAAATGGCCTAATGAATTACAAAATTGAATCTTTGAAACACTGTTGGAAAACATTGCTCTTCCATATGTAAAAAATGTTGAGGCAAAGGATTGGGGAAGAAAAAAATAGTACTTTAAAAATTATTGTAGCATGTGTAAATTTTTCATTGATATGAGTTTTTAAACATAGTTTGTTTTTAATTTTAATTAAACTAAAACTAATTCTGAAGCAAGCATGATTCTCTTAAAGAAACATTAATCATTGATTAAAAAAAAAAAGCTACAATTTCTCTCTAAAAATAAAGCTATAATCTTGGTTTGTTTGAAGCCTTCAATGAAAGAATTATTTAATACCACTATCAGGTAACATTTCAAAAAGTTATTTCGTAAATTATATTTTGAATTGCAATTGATTATGTGCACATCTCCAGTAATGAGTTAACGTCAATTCGAGAATCTGTATCAAGTTAACTATAATAATAATGGAGGATCAAATTTTTGCATAATTTTTTTCAAATCTTGAAAAATGGTTTGGTTTTGGTCATGGGTTTTTTTTTTTTTTCCTTTTCAATCTATTTAAAAATTATAATTCATGAGATCAAATCGATTAACCGCCAGTCTTTCAATGTCGAAGCAATAATTAGTCATAAGTGACTTATAGGTCAGAGTTTCTAAATGCCATGTATAATACAAAAGCCTCAGCCAACAAGTTAGTTTATTAATAGTTCGAATTCCTCTTTATAGTACTGTTCCACAATGCAAAGCCTAATTATTATATAAGTAATTGCCTTTTACATTTTTACCAAAAACCTCAATTTGAATAAATCGTAAGATAACAGATAATATTCTGCAATTAATTCTTTTGCCTCAATACATTGCTGCATTTTTAGTTGAATTCAGCTTGTGATTATTGTATAATAAGATTCTACATATGCATATGATAAAATATTTTATCCTTCACTAATTATTCAGCTCCTGCAAGTTTTTGAAAATTTAACAAAATATACTATTTACTATATCAAACTGAAAAGTTGATTAATGCTTCAAATGACTAAGCAGATAATAGGATAATTCAGAAGGACACTCATAGGTCCGAGCTGTTGAATTTCAGGCATTCTACAAAAAACAGAGTGTATAAGGTAAGCTTATGAATCACCCGGTCTTTAAAAATTTGCTTCGATGAAATAACGCTCTTAAAAAAAAAAAAGTAATTGATAATCAATATAAAATTCATGTAATTTTGAGGCAACTTACAATTGACTAAAACGTAATATATGTAGAACGAGATTGTAATAAATGTTTTTAAACTTTTGATGTAAAAATTAAAGTCATTGAGAATCATTTATTGATTTTACTTATGAAAATTTCTAACTTTTAATTGCTATAGAACAATGTAATAAAATGCTTCAATCGTTTAGCGAAAAAAAATGATGAATCATTTATGCTACGGTATATTTAATTTAATAAATGACTCGTGTATTGCGTAAAAATATTCTGGTTATAAAAGATTTGAATTAAAATCTTTCAAAATATCAGTTAATGCAACTGTATCTCGGTCGCAAGCAAACCACATGATGAATAAAGAATCAAATGAAAAGGATTATCGTAGATATTTAATTCAAAAATGCAGTATATTATACAATTAAAAAAAAACTGCTACAACATATTGTGAAGTATGACAAAAATGAAGCAGACAAAACTATTTTGTTTCAAAATTTCATGGAAAAAAAAAAAAAATTCTTTATTTAATGAAAGCCCATCGAAAATTTTGTAAATAAGTTCTACAAAAAGCAACATCAAATTCAACTGTAGAATTTTTTTCTCTCTCTCTTTCAGTATATAGAACAAATTCAAAAAACGAAGACAATAAAAGTTATGCACTTACCTTCATCAGGAACTTGAATCGTCTCCACGTCAGTTATAAGAAAGAATACAAACCTTTTATCGTTACAATTGGTAAAACTTCAAATATATAAAAACGTGGGAAAAAGAAAAAAAGAATGGTATACTAATTTGGGAAAAAAACTGGTCCATCCACTCTTAAGAGCGAAATTCAAATTTCATTAAGAGTATATGGACGACATACAGAAGTAGTATTCAATTGGAAGTTGATAACATCCAAACCTACATTCTGACTATTGATAGAACTAGTCCATGTTTAAAGTTAAAATCTTATCCAGCATTGCTTAACCACGAAGTCGGTAGCAAGGGAGAAGGGGCACCATAGAATAACTTGATCCTCTGTTGTTGGCACATGAAGAAATTCGGCAAATGATAAATGGTAATGCAAAATTGCAAAACTACGTTAAAAAAAAAAAAGAGATAAAGAGACATTCTAAACGAAATTCGAATACCATTGAAAGAAGACAAGATGCTATAAATATTAATAATATAAAAATATAATTCATTCTAACGTTTTTTTGTTTTGTTTTCCCCTTCTTTGAATAAAAAAAAAAAAGCGAATAAAATTTTCATACTCAATTTAACATTATTGCGAGTCATTAAATCAAGATTTAAGAATCGAATTTGTATAGCGATTTCTGAAAATAGAAAAGCTACTCGACTTGCCAGACATTTTTGGTCGATTTTCACAAATAACGTTGCAGGAAGTGACCTGTATTTCATAAATAAGAATTTTATTTCTGTTAAAGAGTCCAGTTCACACATTTTTTGAAAAGCATTAGTGAAGCTGTTAATATATTCTTTTTTAGAGAAAAAAAAAAAAAAAAAGTTATAATAAAATAAAACAAATCCTTCAAATAAATTTTTCAAGGTAACAATTACTTTATTAACATCCAAATAATACTTAATTACACGAATTACATTTAAAAAGCGGGGGTAAACATGCATTTTATTATTACTATTTTAAGATTAAATGAACTAATGTTTAAAAGTACAAATCACTATTTTGTAAGAAGACATTTGTTCCACTGCTCCTTGTGAGCTAAATATAACGGAATGGGGTAGTTTTATTAACAACAATATCGTTCAAGTTTTTGAAAACAATTATTAGCTATTAAATATTTGCTGTCAATTAATGATGTCCACGGAAAACAATTACCAATATTAAAATTGTAACAGAATATTGGCATTATTTAGCGAACATTAAATAATGTTCATAATAATCTTCAATTTCACTTTCTCGTTTCATTACAAAATTTATATAGTGCGGAAAAATTCAATATAGTAGGAACTAATTTTTTTTTCTTATAAAACTACTACAAAGAAAATCTAGACATCAACAATTCATTAGATAAAACTAAAATACAATTATCTTACCTCAATGAATATTTTTAAAATCTTTTAATCTCCCGAGACCCCACTGCCATGGTAAAGAACATTTCAATTTGGCACGGGCAATTTAATTACAATGATGAAGAACCAGCAAGTAGGCAACAAACACTTGCCAGAGTATTTTATGTAAAATGCATTACATAAAGCTTATTTTGAATTTACATCATTTGAAATTACTTTTAAAACGTGTATTAATAATACACGAATGATTACCTATAAGACAAAATCAATGTTTCTTATACTGAACATACAAAAGTTCAGGATAAATTTTAATTAATATGAGATAATTTTCGCTTAAAACTAATTGAAAATATTATTTAATTTTCAATTATTAATTAATTAATCACGAAAAATTACTATGAAGTCTATTTTATAATTCCTTTAGCTGTGGTCTAAAATTTTGGTATAAATGCTTAAAAAACATGGGCTTGGATCTCAGGAGGTTAATAGAACTGCTTTAAAATCCAATTTATTTACCACACATAGTTGCTCTCAGCCCGCCCTTTGTTGAATCAGCTGCAAGTAGCCAATTCGTAAGAGACCTGTAGGGTACGAGCTTCTGAATAATGTGCAGTTTACAAAAACCCGTACTTGCAGGCCGCTTACGAATGGCCATTAATTTTTTTTAATAACATTATTCATACGTAAAATGGAATAGTGAAATTTGCAATGTACTTTAATGAAAAGCTATAATAGTGAAGAAACTCATGCATTTAAAATGTTTCAATTTCATCATTTAATTTGTCTCTAAGTAATTTTTATATAAAAATGAAAGTATATCACATGCAACTAAAGCAGATTTCTTATAGTCACATTAATAGTTGTATTTATTAAATTGACCTTATGGATATAGTCAAAATATATGCAAGATAGCTAAATTAGTTCATGTAACATAATTTTAATTTTTATTAATAGAAAATTTGAAGTTTTTATCTAAGGAAAAATGGCTTTTATGGTATTTTTTCAAGCTAAAAAGCAAAAAAAAAAATCAATTTTATAATTTTTTTAAGCTGTTCACTTCATTTACACAGATATTTGTGGGCACCACTAACATTTTCTTAAATTGAAACAACGTGAAAGAAGTTATACATTATTTAAATGACTGTGTTCTAGCCTTTAAATGTGGTTCCGAAATCAAATTTGCATTAAAGCTTTAATCTTTTATGAATTACTAGTGAATAAAAAAACATTTATAGAATCAAATTGCTTTGTTTCCCAACAATTTCAGCAATTTTAATGAGCAGTGCATTAAAGTTCCATAGTTTAAATTATTCAGATTTTAAGGAATTTTGCCTTTTCTGCAATCTTAAAATGATAAGTGATAGCTTCCGCATTTTTGGCAATTTATTTATTAATAATTTAATTTCAGACAACATAAATGTATTAAAAATAAATCGGAGTATTAATGATATTCTTATCCATTTCTGATGATTTCAAATTTATATCAATGACGACTTCTAGCAAATTAATTACTTAAAACATCTATGATTATTTAACATTAAGCGATGAAAATAGAGAAAACAGTCCAATCTTTGTCTTTTTTTTAAAGTAATATAATTGTATGTGTGTACTGTGTTAATTAGAGCTTTAAATTATGAGCTGAATTGTTGACTAATTATTAATTGAAATTTGTTGCATGGCTATATGTACATCCTTTGACATAGATAATTATCTTGTTTGAATATTTTGTATAGTGAATTATCATTAATGCATATTCACTGTAATCTGCCAAGTATTATTTTTATTATGAAATTTCTTTCATTATGCCACAATAGACATGATTTAAATGCAGCACAATGAGCTGTTTAATAAAAGCGTTTAGCACATTTTTCTGTCACACCCAGCAGCAAATAGCCGAAATCGTAAGTGACCTGTAGGTCCGAGCTTATGAATGCTATGCAATCTACAAAAGCCCAGGTCTACAGGCTAACTTACGAATGGCCATAGTACCATTTTTGAAGAACATCCGAGATCTTTACTCTTGAATATATACTTGCATACCTGTCAAGTTCTAAAAACTTATCAGTAATATTTGTTGGCGTTTTATGATGCAACACTTTATAAAGTTCTGCTAACAACATTAATGGCATGCAATTAGCATTTAAATCAACAAAAATCATCAATTAATTATATTTTTAATGGTAGATACATAGACTTACATCAAATGTAAATATAGCACATACAATATTACTTTATGCGTGCCGATACTTATAAAGTAGTCCATATATAGTCAACTAAAGAATCTACTTAAAAAAAATGAATTTATAATTTATTTCGCATAGCATTCACATAACCTGACTGCATAAAATTGAATAGAAACTTAACAATGCGATCAACTTGAAACTTTCATAATCCAAATCACACTTAATATAATTCTGTTACGCAAACAAACATGCTAAATTACAATAGCATTTTATATTACTTTACTATTTTATAAATTTTTACTCGTGTCCCACCAAGTTAAATTATATAAAATGTGAATTTATTTAACCAAAGAAATTGACTGAATTTCTCTCGGCGCAGAAAAAATTTTGAATTTCGACCAGGCCTGCACTTAAAAAAAGGCCGAAAACTTCGCATGCCAGTAAATAAATTTTAAATAATAATTCTACTTTAAAAAAATTAAAAACATATTCAAACCATTGCTTTGGATTTTGAGATTTGGTCACAATTAAGTTCTCCCCATGGTTACGTAATTTGATACATTTAATTAAACTTTCGTATAATGATATTTCCATGAAAGAAAATTATTCAATGCCCATTTTATAGTATGCTAAATATTTTTTATTACGAAACTGTGTTATGCCGAAATGAATACATTTTAAAAATGCAGAGCAAAAGATCTTTTTAGAAATAGGAAAATAGTTCACAGCTTTCTTTTTTGTTGTATCAGGAAGAATTACTAAGAATACTAAATACTTACTACATTCCTTTCATTAACAATTTTTTTTGGCAGTTTCAACCCTCCCAAAAATGTATAAATTGAAGGAGGGTAAATGTCAATGCAAAGTATATCCACACAGAACTAATACTCTTTACAGTACTGCAGTAACTGAATTTATAAATGACATGTAGGTCCGAGCTTATGAAAGCTATGCCATTTTACAAAAACCCAGATCTACAGGTTGGCTTACGAATAGCTTAAGTTCCATTTTATAAAGAACAACTGAGAATTTACTTTTATATATGATCATATATGTCAAGTAAAAATAAAGCTAAATCTTTAAAACCTTAATCTTCTTCTAAAACTTTCATGTCCAGTAACATTTACGTTAAAAATTAAAATTATTTTTAAATAGGCGAAACAGCACTTATATTATTTTTAAACAAGTGAAATTTTTAAATATTCAAGACTAATTCTTTAACTATATTTGTTGATGGGGTATTTGGGCATAATTTTACATCATAACATTGTTGCATACTTAAGTAATTTAATGTATGCAACATTGGTAAATACAATTCAGTTACAAAAACCTTTTTAGTAGTTTAAAAAATTACTTTGAACTTCGGGTTTTAATCCTAAGTTTCTAAAATGGTATTGAAGATCTAAAATTATTCATTTTTTACAGCATCATTAAAATTTCTCACATTTGATATTATGATGAATAATTTAAATAGGAAATAATTTAGAAAGTGGATTCTATTTAGAAATACATCAACAGATGAAAATGTAAAATAGAGCAAAACAAATTATCAATGGTCTATAACAAATTTTTAAAACGGTAAATAGTGTTTTATATACAATTACTCTATTAAAAATAAAGTTTGATAGAATTTTCAGCAAAACAATACTTGAAGTAGTCTGAAGTAAATAAATGACAATATACTAAGTAAAGAATTATTTAAAAATATGAAAATTTCTCATTATTTCGTAAATAGCTAACTTCCCCCCCATAAATTGTATATTAGGACATACATTCAGTTTGATGACCAAATTCAAAAGGATAATTCCATTAAAGAAATAATTTCTTTTAAAATTTATGCCTTCATAAAGGATAAACAGAACTCTATGTGTGTGTGCCCATATATGCATAGCCTCAATTTACAATCTAAATTTCACAAAAAATTAGCAGGCATACTTTTAATACAAAGCTTAAATCTACTGAAAAAAAAAAAAAATTTTTTTTTTTCTTTCAAAACTTGGATCAATATTCAGTCGAAATTACCCAGTTATGTTTTTTACGCTAATATGGCGACTTTTTATAGTTGACTTGTTGTACTGTCCACAGACAGTATGTTTTATTTAATTTACGTCGTCCTAACAGATGAATTGCAACCACCTAAAATTTTGTTTAAAAATAAGAAAAAACTTGCACTGCAGTTTTACTAATAAAAATACCTCGCCCAAATAGCAGTTTAGAGGACAAAGAAATCTGAGGATTTTCCGCTATCATCAAACGGGAGATAAAAATGCGTTTCGTTGACAGTCGATCAGTAAGGAAACGGATGGGTTCCCCTCCCTCCAAGTCAATAAGCAGTCATAGCATAATACCATAGTCATATGATTGAATTTAGAAGGGGGGAAGAATTTATAGGACAGAACAATTCGTTGAACTTCACAGTTTTTGTTGTTAAATCTGCAATGCCACATAAAAAAAACTACTCAAAAGTTGAAAAAGCGAAGATGCTGCCTTGAATAGACGTGAATCTAAATTTTCTGATCTAAAAAAATCTTTCTGAAGCCGTGCATAGAGGATTAAGATAGCGAGAATGTGTATATTAAGGAGATATAGATGTTAAAAAAAAAAAAAATAGTTAAACAATTCTTTGAATTTTAAGCTAATATTGCACAATAAAAACTGTTTTACCAAACTTTACAATAAAAAAAAAAAAAAAAAAAAAAATTGATTTCAGTTATTTGTATTGAAATTTAAATCTCAAAAAGAAATAATTATTTTTACGTCACTAATCACAGAAAACTCAAGTATTAATTTCTTACTCTTTTAATAGTTTAAGAAAACTAAATTTGGATAAATTTAAAAAATTAATCAGATAATGACCATGAATTTCTTGTAAAAGACAATAAATCTAAAAAATTATTTGGTTTTCCTTTAAGTAAATTATTTTTATTTAACGTATCATAAATTAAGTATGTGAAGAAAGAATAAAAATTAAAATCATATGCAATCTTTAAGAAAAAGCATAGGTTAAATTATAACACTAATTTAATAAAAAAAAATTTATATATATTTATCTCGAATAACTAAACAAAATGTTTAAATAGCATCCTAATATATAAAATATGAAAAGTCTATAAAAACCCATCTTTCATTCATTATCTATCCATCTAAAGCAGAAATAAAACTGTTTTGAACTAAAAAATAATAAATAAAAATCATCTAGTAAATCTTTATATGTATGTATGTTGTTACAATGAATTTTTTTATATTATGAATATAAGTTTGCATTTTGAAATGGACAATCATGATGGCTACGATTTTTTTTTTTTGAAGATTTTCTCAGTCTTAAAAATTAACAATAAATCTTTCCTCACTGTGTATTATTATCAATTAAGTATACAGGAAATCATTCATTGCTGGTTATATTGAATAAAATTTAACGAAATAAATTGCTATTTTGTTCTTCATAAAATAAGTTATATGCAGGATAATCTAGTTTACATCTAATTTCTATTTAAAAATTAAATTTCAAATCTTCCATTGTATTGTTTTTGCTGTTGTTTCTGTTTCATTTGTTTTCCTACAATGCATTTCTAACGTAGTAGATCAAAAAAAAAAAATCTAAATTTCAAGAGAATTTATTTCCCTGTACACTAACTTTAAAACGTAAACATACAAATCTTATATAAAAATAAGTAAAATTTTATCAACTATGCTAAATCAACAAAATTAAAAAAAAAAAAAAAAAATGATTTTATAACTTTTTAAAAAAGATAAAAGAAATACAAACAAAAAATAATAAAAATTTCTTCCTACCTTATGTTAATTTCAAATTAAGCATATCAATAAAAAGAGTCAAATGTTACAGAATAAAACAGCTACAACATATTTTTGGTTTTATAATATCAGTAAGAATTGGTGCAATTCTAATATTTTTAGATGATTGTCGGCAACACTGTAAAAGTGAATTCATATTTCAGTTGAAAATCTCGCATTATGTTTTGAACTATATCCTTTATAAACTACACTGAGAGAATTGATACTTACCATTTTCCTGTCCTGAACCATTTAATTCTCATGATTTTAAAAAAAAAAAAAAAAAAAAAATCACTTACTAGTATTTAATGGCAATTTCAAAAACAATGTCTTCTTTTATATGACTATCTTAGTAAACAAAAATTACCTTCCAATAAGTATTCTACTGAAGTATGCAAGATCCTATTAAAGTTATAGATAATATTGTAGAATTTATGAATATTTTTTGTTAGTATTGTCAAGTTCAGTATATTTTAATGTTTTAAAAGACAAGAGTGGGAAACATATGGACAGTGATTAATAGTTTAGTTTTTTAGGAGGCTGTCAGTTTAGAGTATTAAGCAGGAAATGCATATATACATATTTACTTAGACCAGAGAGAGAATTGTTAATAAAGTAATTCCAGTGAGAGCTTTCTCAAACAGAGAATTGCTCAATGGAGGGGGAGACAGTTATAGCAATTCTCTCACCTTCATTGAGTTGATCCTTTATTGATGAAGTAGCAAGCAGCCACATTCACAAGATACCCGTAGATACGAGCTTCTGAAAGCAATGCAATCTACAAAAGCCCGTCTCTACAGGATACATTACGAATGGCTGTAACTTATTTTTGTAGCATTGTCCAAAAGATCACTTTCTTAATAATAATTATATAAACATCGTTTATTGAAAATAAAAATTAAATCAGTTTAAATTGTAATTATTTTAAATTTTGTTTTTAAAAGTTTCAAACTGAATATCAATTTAAAAATATTGAACAAAATTTTAATTTTCACAAAAAATTTAATTCCAAATAATTATAACTTAACTTTCAAATTTTTAATTTTAAGTTTGTACTTTCTAACAGATAGATTTACAGGAAATGGTCATGAAAATTAAAAATAGTTCTATAAATAAAATGGATTCACGAAATTTAAAATATTAATGTTTTTTTAAATAAATACTTTGAATACAAGAATTAATGAAATATTGTTTTATTCTTACTGAATTTTAGTTTGACTCTAAATGTTTAAGACTCAAACAGGATTATGTAACACAATCTGCAAACAAGCATATACTTTAACTTCCTCAATGTTAAATTTATATATCAGTTATCTGGTAATGTAATCTTATGCTATAAAGTTATAATTTAAAAGTTTTTTTTTTTTTTTTCAAATATTACACATAAAAGGTTTGTGCCTGCACTTGAAAGAAAATTTACTCTGGTACACTATAAATGCCATCATATAGCATAATAAACTAATTCACAAATATTAATATTAACATATATGTATTACCAAATTAACTTGAATTTTAAAAATCTTACAAATAACTCTTTACTACGGTCATTATTGTTGCTATTCCCTTCCCCTGTAAAGAGCAATGCTAATATAGCCAGGAAAAATATTGATACAATGTATTTATATTAAATACTATCTCCCAATCTTAAAATGTAATGTAAATTTTCTTTTATAATGAAATTTTATAACTAAGAACTTGTAAACCATTCTTTTTGTTCAATCATTTCATTTTAGTCAAGTTATATTTTTTAGAGAAAAACTAAGATGGAGCTAAAATAGCATTTTAAGTAATAATTTCTTGCAAATCAGTAAACTAAATTTGGCCAAAATATCTTTTATAAATAAAATATTGAATATAAAAATTAACTTATTAAAACAATAATATTTTTCTCGTAAATATCACGATTAAATCTATTTTCTTAAAATAAGAATGTTTAAAAAGGCTAGCAACAACTAAATGGAACATTTTAGGTTTTCTGTGACAGCTTTATAAACTCATATTAATTATAAGATACAAATTATTAAACAAAAGTTATACCAATTACAAAACTTATTGGAACAAGTCAAAAGTTTTATTTATGGTTTTTTATTTTAATGATGAATTAATAATTTTTCTCCAATAGTAGTTCAAAATTTTAAAAATTAAGAAAAAGTTTTTACTGTCATTTAGTAAAAAAGATTCTGTAATTCGGAAGACTTTGATGATGCCATAAAAATTCTTTCATGTCTACAAAGGAATTTTAATAATAGCAAAAAAAGATTTAAAAAATCACAAGTAAGATTTTAAAAAAATCATACAATTTCGTTCGACTATAAAATATTTTTACACTACCGTATTAAACATCAGATATTGCAAAACTGAAATAAACATGATCAAATATTAAAAATAGAAACTACATTTTCAGCCTTTTAAAAAATATAAAATTAAATGTGAAATCTTGTTTGTCTTAGAAATCCATAAAACCTTCTACTTTTCCTTACTAATAAATGAAAAAAATATGCTTAAGCTTTTTATTTGTTCAAATTCACAATCTTTACACTTTTTAAGAAAAATAGAATAAATGAAAAATCTCTATGTTATAAACAATTATACAAAATATAGCTGCACATGCAAAATCCAGTAAGTATGAATTTTTAAACTTCTCGATATGAAATTAAAATTGAGTTTTCAAAATATAAAAATATTCAACTGATTTTTCTAATTACTTTGTTACTGACCTCTTTACTTTCTTCATAGTTCATTTATTTTAAATTTATGCTACTTCCAATCTTTTAGATTATGTTATAAATAATAAGAATAATTCAGCTCAAAGGAGCTATTCTGTAGTACTTTTATTTTTAAGTATATGGTAATCACTGGCCAAACTAAGCTGGCATCTTTGTTGAGCAGGAATGCACCTATTGACCCTAAATTAATTTATTGATAACTAGTTTTAAAAAAAGTGTTCTTTTAACTTTGAAATTACAATGTATGCCGTGGTGTTAGAAAATTTTCCTACATACTTGCTTCTGCTGATTTTTCAAGACTGCAACTGAAAACACCAGTCTAAATGTTTCATTTTTCTAGTTTCAAAAATAAAAACTGTAGAATTATTCAATAAATCATTCAGCAATTTTCTTTGATCATGCATCCAAATAAGTATAATTTGAACTCACTTGATATTCAAATGATATAAATCTTATTAAATGAGACGATTTAACTTCTATCATTGTAGAAAATCGCTTAAATACATGCTATATTAAATGTAAAAACCTCTCTGGATCAATATACGAGTTCAAATCAGTGAACAAACTTTTCAATCATAATGTTAACAAATAAAAATATAATGCACTTGACTTTGGCAAATAATCACTTTTTATACTAAGCTGTTGTAAAAATCAAAGTAAATATTATATAATATAGACTTATTTTTACTTATATTCATCATATAGTATTTTACGGATAACTTTATTTCATGATAATCTCTCGCAAGTCACAGCGATAGCACATGACCTTAACAAGTCCTGCAAACCCTATTCTAGAACATCTTCCCAATAAAAGGACACTTCACAGTTTAACAAAAAATCAATGCATAAATTACTTTTCCTATGAAGAAAAATAAAATACATCTTTAGGAATAGAAGGGTATAATATGTTATTGATCCAAGATGTTCATGGAAATTTCATAAATAATTTATCTTGAATACATGGATGAAAATATATAAAATATCGCATTTAATTTACAATGGACTCTTTTACGTATTTGATAAAGAATACAAAAAAATATTTCAACAGGATTCTTCTTCTCCCCTATTTCCATGAATGTTTGTACCTAGTCTTATTAATAAGTTGGATTATTAATATCTTAATGCTAAGAAGTATAAAATTTATTTTAAAAAAAAGTATTTTTGAATTTTTAAATTGTTTTAAAAAATGCGACTTATGACAATGTAAATACAAATTTTTAAAAATGTTTAAAGGAGATGGAAAATAAAGGTCAATCTCCAGAATTTTTTAAAGCCACATCCAGATTTGGAAACATTTGATTAAAAGTTTGTTTATCCTTTTTTTAAACTTATTATTACCCTCATGAGAAACCCTCAATTTTTCTGAAAGTTGCAAATTCTTTGAAATGTGACTAACAAAAAACCCAGAGGCTGAATAGCATTTAAAAGCTGGAAAAAAAAGCAACATGCATTTAGATTTCCATCAACAATGTAGCAAAATAGTTTGACCATGGCACTCAAAACTTTTGCATGCTAATATAGACAAATGAATATATAGAATTTGTGCAGAACCATTTATATACAGCAGCATGGGAATTACGTCTCTTATCTTCCCCCTCCTGGGAGGTAGAGATACATGCTTTCACTTAGCATTCCTTAAGCTATACATGCCTCATGGGTGGGTTCTAAACGTGTAACAGCAGTCCATCATCACC
>BPLR01001031.1:0-78488 GCA_021605095.1 Caerostris extrusa | reverse complement strand
AAAAGGAAATGTCACAACAAAAAATGAAAATTCCGACGTTCTATAGCATTACCATCACAATAAAAGCTATCCGGGCAATTCATAAAAAAAAGAGAGTTAAAAATAAAAAATAAAACAAAAAAATTCCATTAAATATTAATGGCAGCTGTTAAGATTTTCTAGCCATCCATACCTCGTCACAAAATGAGACCCTTCAGAAAAAAAAATAATAAATAAAATAAAAAAGTTGAATTTATCTTCGGAAAAAGGATCAAAGAAAATGGCGAAACGGGGTGGGGGTGGAGAACTTTCCCGTTGAAAAATTTTGGAGGAGTCCAATTTGCGTTGAGGTTCGGGTCATTTAAAGGCACTATTTTTCTCATCCCAAATAGATAGTCTGATATTTATTTCTAAACCCTCCCCCCCCATACCTCTCTTTTTTGCTGATAGCATGGTTATGTATAAAATTTTCTCCCCACTTCCCTTAAAGTATAGAGGAAAGTGTATTCAGAATGGTATAATAAATTTTCTGTAAATTACCGCCGGCTGTCTAGAGTGAATGGTGTATAGTATATTCTAGCACTCCTGCATTTCCAGGTATATTATGAATAGAATTTTTCTACTGTTTTTGTGGTGTGATATATTATAAACAAAAACTTTCATCTATGGAAAACTTTAGATCTCCTAACGCATTGATGCTAAAATTGATTTGAATTAATAAACAAATCTATGTAATTAACATTTTCTGATACACTGGACTCTATAAGTAACTATAATTGCCTTCCAAATTAAAATTATGCGAAGAGATATCAAAACCACTATAATTGGTTATTTTCCAAAAGTAAAACAAACTGTGCAGGGAATAGTATATATGGAATTCATAAATATAAGTGTTTAATTGAGTATTTGTAATATGAACCTTGAATTTGAATTTAAATGAACCTTGACAGAAATTATATTATGATACGATATTTTTACATTACAATTCTTATCAACGTTGTTGATGTCGTATCCCCTGAATAGTAAACCAAATTCAAATATTGCGGTGCTCCCGAATAATATTGGTTTTGTCGATTCTCAGCTCACAATATAAATCATCTTCCAAGGGATGGTCCAGACAATGCATGTCCTCTGCAACATCTGGATAATCGAAGACAAGATGAGGAGCGAGCTCACCAACAAGACATTTGCCATAGGTTTGACATTTTTTTAACGCCATCAGCACTTCTCACTCACCATCAATTCAAAGCTGTAAATGGGCAACTCAGCTCTAGTCCCAGTAATGTAGTGGAGTAATAGGGGTAGCTTGAAGATAAGCTACGGACGCGGAGTTTATTATTGCCTCTCCGCATGGCGCAAATGACAATAATTAAGAAGTCCGGAGAAATTGCCGCTCCGACGGACTTAAACGAAACTATCTTGATTACTTAAGCAAGGGCTGCACAGACGTTAACTCATTTAGCACTACACAGGGTGGGGGGTGTAGCTTAAAGATAAGGCGCCTGGTAACCGAGTGTCTAGCACTCTGGTGCTCGGTACCACAGGTTTCGGGTTCAAATCCCGGCGGTGCCAAGGATGTTCGTAGTGGTTCCGAATCCACTTGAAGCCGTAGATCTTGGTCTCATATGACCGTAGAGAGTCACAGAGTCCAATCAGACTTTTCTCTCACCCACATCGTTTCCAAGTTGTAAAGGGGCACTCAGCTCTAGGCACAGTGATGTAGTGTGACGTAGAAGTTGTAGCTTGAAGATAAGCTACGGATGCGGAGTAACAATGTCCGCCCCCCCTTCCGCCCAACTATCTACTATCCTATTAGACCGGGACCTACTGTTTAAAAATGGATTCCGAACCACTAAAAGTATCCATGACCCGCCGGGCTCGAACCTGAAATCTGTGGTACCGAGTGCCAGAGCGCCAATCACGTGGCCATCAAGTCTCTTTTAAATGGGATGCATCTTGGGAAATTGCATTCTACTTTTGAACACCTTAAAATTAACAAAACTTTAAAATTAATTGACATTCCTCAAAACGCATTTTAGGACATTTCCGATGTCGATAGCTGTCGAGCATAGTTCCCTTATTTTGTAAATCCAACGTACAATCTATCAGTCATCTTCAACATATTAAAATAGAAATCAAGTTTGTTAAATGCTTTATTTATTCAATAATAACAACAGTATTTTTTTTCTCTTTTGCGACAACAGCAAACAATCTCATCGATATTTTATTTTGTAGCATTCCAAAGCCAATCAGCATATTCTTCAGTAAAGCCCCTTTTCCAGATTAATAAATCCTTTTCCGAACGAGTACGGTACCATTTTCCCATTTTCAAAGCCCTGTGTGCACCAGGGGAGACAGAATCCGTTATTACGAGTGATATTTTATTATTGCCTCTTCGCATGGCGCAAATGACAATAATTAAGAAGTCCCGGGGAAATTGCCGCTCCGACGGAGTTCAACGAAACTATTTTGATTAGTTACTGCTGCATGTTTTCCAACAAGCTGCACTTGACATTTAATTTATTTCTTTGGGGCACCCGGCTAGCTTCGAAGATGCTCTTCGCAAAGTTGGGAAATCGGCGGGGAGTTGAGCCCCTCTTTAAAGGCAGAATATTTAATAATCAGGTGGGTAAACTTTTATTTTTGGGATTGTTTGTATGTTTATGCTGATGTTTCGTAGTGGGAGAGAATAAGGTATTGAGCTTGTGTCTGCTAATTTATTGGATATTTGGAGAAAATAACGGTAAATATTTTGCGGCTAATGCATACTATTTTTTTTCGTTTGCTGTCTGCGATAGTGTTTTAATAATTTTATGTTTGATACTTTTATGTTTATACTGTTCGCATTTAATAGATTCCAATAGTCTGGAAATTTATTGATTTTGAGACTAAACTAAATTATTTTTGGTAAAAGGTATTATAACATATTATTTCCGAATTAAAATAGTAATTTTTGACGTTTAACATAATATAATAGTAATAATTTTACATAAAAAAATCTTAATTTAATTTTATGATCTTAAATAACAAATATTATTTCCTAACCATTCACAATGAATTACGTTGAAATGCCCACATAAAAATGTAAATAATAATAATATGTAAATAAAATGTAAGTATATTGAACATATATAATGGCAAAAATAAATATGTATCGAAAGGTATGTAAATATATATATCAAAAGTTCGGTTCGTAAGTAAAATGCGGTAAAATTAAAACTTTATGTGTCGGATTATACGGGGGACTGATGGTCGAGTGACTACTACTCTGGCTCTCTGTGCCACAGGGTTCGAGTTCAGGAGGGCCATGGGTGTTTGTAGTGGTTTGGAATCTACTTTTAAACTGTAGGTCCTGGTTTAATATGACTGTTGGCGTAGCGCTTATAGCCCCATAAAAAGGAAAACATGTTATGTTTCGAATCTGCCAGTATCCTTGGCCCACCATGGCTATTGCATCGATGAAGAAGAAGTGGCATGTAGTTTGCACATTAATATTTACCATGGCACTCGATTTTTTTTTCAATTCGTACTATTAGTTCCCACTCTCCCTATATATATCTTGTTCAAATTTTCAATCGTTCATAAAATACTTTTTTTATTCATCCACTCAAGTTCAAATACATTTTTTTTGAACTTGTAGTGGATAACACTGGATGCTAATACAGTTTTTCAAATATTAATTCAGTAATTAAATTAAATTAATTAATTTTAGTTTTTTTAGATTTAAGTTGCATATATCTACCAATAGAAGGCGCTTAAAAAATGAATGAAAATTATTTATAAAGGAATTATTTTTATTTCTGCTATTTAGTGGAAAAAAAGTAGAATTGATTTAATTTTTTTATATTACTTGTTACGTCTTATGTTATATGGAAGTGACGTATAAATATCTCTCACTCAACACGAAATCTGGTTAATGAATACTGCATGAACAATTTTACTATGCAAACTGTTATTAGGGCATGATGCTGTGATTTAAAATGCACATTTCATACGCAAATTTTTCATTTATGACATTTAAAATTTATACCGTATGCAAATATTTCATCCAGCCTTATATAGCGAGAATCAGGCAGGTATTGATAAAAGCAGAATCGCATATGAACTACGTATACCTGCTGATCGTTATGTTATGTTATCTTCACAAGCTATAAGTAAAGTTTTTACTAGATTAACTATTTCACATGAATTGAGAGGCGACCGCAGATCTACAATAGTTTGAGGTTTCAATCGATTAAAAAGGATGAAATATTTGAAAAGGAATACTATAATTGCAGTTCTGACAACCTTTTGAATGGCATTATGAAAATATCTATTTAAAAATCCAATATGGTTAGTAATTTCTGCCAAATGATAGACCAAAGCGTAAAAGTATTGCATGGTGGTGATTTTCGAAAATTGAGAAGGTTTAAGTAAATGTTTAAAAGCTTAGTTATTCAACTTCGTTTTGCTAAGTATATAATATATAGTCATAAATGCTATTATTTTCCTATATAATTTATATTTCATCATATGATCTTATATTTCTTTTTTTTATTCATGAGTACGTGAAATTATTAAGATCTTAGTGTAATAAATGGTAGTAAAAACAATTTTGATGCAGAGTATGAATTTCTCCTTATTCAAAGGTTTTTTATAAAATAGAAAAAAATAAAAATTTGAAAAAAAAATGATAAAATTGCAATACATAATAAAAAAAGTTAAAATATTATTTATTTATATTTTATTTAATAGCCGATCGACTGACTGCAGCAGCCATTTTGGCGATGATTTTGGTATAATGTGTTTTAAAGATTTTTAATAAATTTGTATTGGTTTTTTTTTTGTTAGCTGTGTACAAATAGATAACTATTAAAATATTAAAAAAATAAGGAGTAACATTATTCCATCCCTTTTAATATCTTAAATAATACTTGGCATGAGAATGCAAGATATATGCAATTAATTAAATTTATAAATGATATATAACAGAATAAAATATATAAGTTATGAAACTTAAACGAAAGAAGAAAGATATGTATTTAAAAGCTAGTACTGGGAAATTATTTTTTATTGAAGATCAAATAAATCCGAGGATAGATAGTTTTACAATGTTCATTTCCATTATTTTAAATAATAACCAGACATTACGAAAATACAATGTAACTCGTGTACATTATAACATAAACCTGTTAAGACGAAAATAAAACACAGGGGAATATACAAAAAAAAAGGGGGAAAAATATCTTACTTTTTAAGAAATAATGAAATAATATAATTTACTTCAATAGTAAACTACAACACAGACAAAAAAAGGGGGAACAAATCACAAAAATTCTCAATAAAACATCGCCTTAAATTATACACACAAATTGTATCTTTTATATTTACAGATGCAGGAACAATATACAATTGAATTTATTAATGTTTCAACTTATAACTATTTTGAGAGCACTTTATGTTAAACTGAAATTACTTAAATAAGTGTTCTAGCTGTTTATACGTGGGTTAAAAATAACATTTACAATAATATGTTACTCGTTTACATTACATGTGAACATTTCATGAATAACACAGAATAAAAATGTCTTATTAAATCTATAAAAATGTTGCTGGAACAGGAGCATCGAACCATTAAGGGAGTGGCTGACATTTTAACACAATTGTATAGTATGTGAATTTAATAATTAAACCCATGGTATATATAAATGCATATAAACGACATTGCTATAGTTTCCATTCGTCTTTATCTCTAGATACTAATTATAACATTTTCCTAGTCGGAGCTGATATTATGTAATTTAATTTCGTATTGACTAAGTGAGAAGGATTGACAATTTGAGAATTAATGCAACCTCAGCCAGATTTGTCTAGTCATTTGCATCAGAGATTGTATAAATGCTTATCATATGCATCATCTGTTCAGATATTACGTCAATCCTGTATATATGCCGTAACTGTGGTATATCTCATTATGTAACTCACTACGCTATAACTAGTCTAAAATCTCTCATCTATTTCAATCATTATGACAGACTGTGATCAAAGCAAGTTTTAATTTATATATAAGGATTTTTTATGATTCTTTGTATGTATTTATCAGTAAAACATTTATTTCCCTTTATATGTACTCTAAACAATTCACTATGAAAGATAGGCATTGCTTCCTAGCTGGACTTTTAGAAGTGACTACCGATAATTAGTGTGCCGTATGAGATTTAATCTAAAAATCCCCACCTTATAGGGCTGACTATCCATGTAAGATTGGGATACAGTCACCAATTTCATTTTTATAATCAGAATGTCACCATGAATAGTCGCCAAGATGGTGTTCTGTTTTTAAGTCTGTGGTGGTTACGGTTTTTTAACCTTTAAACTAAGGTTTACCTTAGTTTAAAGGGTTTTTTTTTACTAAAAATCCCTTTTAAACTAAGGTTTCATCTTCAATTTTCAAAGATTCCGGCGGCAAAAATTTAAAGTAAAGACCATAATATTCCTTTCTTAATTCTTAAAAATGTATAATTCATAACAATTTTTGTAGATCGATGTTAAATTCCAAGTTCTTTTTGGAAGAAAGTTAAACGTGTACGATCAGAAAAGTTACATGACTGTATATTGTTGGCCGAAACAATATCTCTTTTCCACTTCATCAAACAATTTATAGTAAAAGCAACTGTAGAAAGTTGTTCTTCCCATTTCACAGATTTAGCATCAACATATGCAATCTGTTTAAATTCCAAATAATAAACAAAGTACCCAGTTTTATCTCCAATGAAAATGCTTCGTCCAGTATACCATACAAATTCTTTTATATAACTTCAATGATGCCACTCTCTAAAGCGACTGAATCTCTGCGACAGATTTTAACTGGATAAAAGACGAGAGAGATGATTAATTGCAATTGAATTTGTCCGTAGTTTGTATATGTTATGTTATGTATAGTTGTGTTATATATATATATAGTATTTGTGTTACATGTGTATGTTATATATATTTTCCGGTCATGCCCAGAGAAAAGATTGTTTTTAAGAATGTATACTTATGTATTCATGTTCATTCAATCTTAACGAATGCGCCAGTTGACATTTTTTTTTTATTAAAAATGAAAAATTGAAAACCCCCCACAGAATAGTGTAATTTTTAACATCCATAAGCCAAAGAGATTGTCATTTTGCATTTATTTTGCTTCAAGAAAAAAAGGCATCAAATAAGAAAGCATATTTTAAGAAAACAATTTCCCCTTTTTATAGTGATTATTTATATTTATATGACAATTGATAATTCAATTCTTGAGGAAAGAATTGTTTTTGAAGTGATGGCATAAAAATGTCACATTTCGTTTTCCATCTTGCATTTCAAATCAAATTCAAATTCAGAAAAATAACAATTACGACTAACTCCTCACTTGTACAATTCAGTGTTAATCGAAAATACTCATATCTTTAAGGCATATCATTTTTCACATTTGTGAATAGTTCGCCTTATAATATTTTTGTCATGGCACCTTGTAAAATTTTAAACTCTTTCATTCTATACAAAACATAAACAAATAAGAATAAATAAGAAATTATAAAAAATAAAATAAATAAAAATAACCAGTATAGTAAAAACAAAACAAAAATTATGGCTGCGACCATAATGGCTAAACTAGGTTAATTACACCAGTTTAACCAAAAAAATTTAGAATTTAATGTAAGAATAAAAACTCATAACTGTTCGCGCTCTGCCGCATTACACGTTTTGGGTTCGAGTCCCGATGGTGGCCCCAATCTAATAGGATCGTAGAAGTTGTGGTGGTATTGTTACTCGCGTCCATAGAATATCTTCAGGCTTCACGTACCCCCTGGGTAGTGCTAAATGAGTAACAGCGATGCAGCCCTTGCTTATGGCATAAAAGATAACTGTCTCTATATCATCAGCTGTATTAGAACAACATCATATAATATTTCTCATATCATCATATAATATTATTCATTGTATCTATCTATCTATCTATCTATATCTATATATATATCTATATATATATATATGTGTGTGTGTGTGTGTGTGTGTGTGTGTGTGTGTGTGTGTGTGTGTGTGTAATCAATAATTCTCCCATATACTTAAATTTTCTTTTAATGTGAATATTTCATTTGAAAATATTATATGCATAGGAGTCAGTGTTTATTAAGAAATTAATATTGTTTAATGCACGTCTGTGACGGTAAAAGGCGGATCAATAATAAAATTTATAAAAAACCACATCTTTTTTAATTAAACTTTAAAAGAATATAAATTTAATTATTATTAAATACAAAACGTTAAAATATCTCTTTGCAAATAATACCTCCTGAATAAAAGTTCATGAATAATATTCTAGCTGTTTAGCTATTCCGAAATTTAATGAAAATTTCCTGATAAATTGGTAGTAATCCTGTTTGTAGATTTTATAATTATATATTATATATTTATTTTTAAAATTTAATTAAAAAATGTTCAAGTCAACATCAAAAATTAAAGTGGATTTTTAATGAGGCTGTATAAAATATACGTATCTAATTAATTAAATTGAAAATACCACGTTAATAATATTTTTTATTCATAAAATTTGTTTGAAATATATATATATATATATATATACAAAGGCATGCATAATAGTATTAATAATGTATGAATTATTTTCAAAGAATCTTTATAAAAATTGAATATTTTAATGTACGATATACGTCGAAGTAAAAATTTATTTATAGAGCTTCTATATTCTTTATTATTCATCTTGTGGTTTTCAAACTAAATATGCATCATTAGCTTTTACGAAATTTAAAATTCAGTAAAAAAAGAAACCATTATAGCTTTATTCGGCTATAAAAACTTTAATTGAATTTCTACTTTTATTTTTGATTTAAATTTCAATATTCATAAAAGATATATTAAGGTAAGGAAAAATCAAAAAAAATTAATGTGTTTATTTTTATGCACTACATTATTTTTTATTGCAAACTATTTCGTTATTTTTTTATTATTGAGATGTAATAGATATAGATTAGTTAAACTAGTTTACGTATAAAAATATAAATTTTATTTTTATTTAGAAAAAAATATATACTATATATTGCCCAGATTTAAGGAAATATTATGATAAAACTTTATTTGATTGAATTTGAAGTTTTTCCAGTTGTTATAAAAATTTGTAATGCAAATGTACTTATAGAATTATGTATTAAATCACGTATAACTTTGAATGCTTTATAGTTGTGAAGTGATAAAATTCAAAAACTCTTTGCTTCAATTTTAACTTAAATTTGGCTATCTATAATAAAGATATAACTTTAAAGCTATTAATTTTTGAAATCCAGATTTTTGTTTGTTGACTTAACTTCATATTTAAATTTTTTTGAAAAGTAAAATTTTAGTTCTTTCTTGGTACAGTTATTAATTTTCAATACTTAATTAATTGCTAAATTTTTTATAACTATCCTATAATTTCGATTAATTATTACAAATCTGAATCGATTCTGCTAGAATTGAAAAAGCTTGGTATAATATAGATGAGAAAAATATGTGTTGAGATAAATTCTTTCATATTATATCATTAAAAATTTAATTATTTCATTTAATAAAATTTAAGATCATTTTATGATTTAAGCTCCTTCGAATAATTTTTGAAATTCATTTACTAGGTCTTTGATGAAATATCCCCATTTTAAATTTTTTTTTCGAATTTGATTATTTTCTTTTTTAAAAATTGTTTATTTGTTTAAAATCTGCCAAAAGCCTTTTAGGGAAATTTTCAGTCATTGCGATTTGATGACAATCCATTTACTTAGATTGTGCACAATTTTACTACAGAATAATACTATTTATAATGCTATGACCAATTTGACTCACATCTAATTAGCAAATTATTCGAAAATAAAAAATTCCGCCATTTGGCACCTTATATTTTGTTTTCTTAAATATATGTAATAAAGCAGTTTATTACTTCTTTTTTCTAATTCTTCTTTTTGAATCTTCTTTACATCTTAATTTTCCAATGATTTTGTAGTAACAAACTATTTCATTGTGTCAATTTTATGAAGTAACAAAATAATCATTGGACATAGTAATTTCAGAGAGATACAAAAATAAAAACTACTTCCAGAGGATTCCATCTAAGGTCAGATGGACTGCAATTATAAGTTAACCATCACCAAAACTATTCATTTCTAATAACAATGATCGCAACTCCACCATCAGAGAAATCGCACCCTAATTATTTTATACAATAACTAGTTACAACAATTAACCATAAATTTGGTGCAGTTTGTAATTACATTGTAATTATTTTTATTTGTTATTGGACAATATGAAATCTTATCTTCGTGTCAAAAAAGAAAATTACAATGTCATTTAAAATATTTTTTACAATGTTATATAAATCTAATTTTGACATGAATTTGTTAATTGGATTAAAGTAAATGTAGCCCAAATAGATTTTTTTGTTTGCTTCTTATCCTGTTGGTAGACATCGACATGTAGACCAAGCACAAAAACCTGTGTGGTCTCATGGATGGAGAGAAAGGGAAAGGCAGCTTTTGTTTGTAGAAGTATGACTTTTTCTGGCGGCTCTGACGCTGAAGAAGGAGGGCAGTGCCGTATGGGAGGACTTTTAAGGGGAACTACCCCACATTGGGTGGCACTCTGGCCTTTGGTACCACAGCCTTCAGGTTCGAATTCTGGTTGTGGCATGGATGTTTGTTAGTGGTTTGAATGCAGGTTAAACTGTAGGTCCCGGTCTAATTAGCCTAGGGTGTGTACAAAATAACCGTAGAGAAACAAATCAAACCAAACCCCACATTAGGGCATATCGTAGTGGAAAAAAACCTGGAAAATTTCCACCAGGTAGTCAGACTCACGAGGCAAGATGCTGAGTATCACAAAAGGGCATCGAGTCTCTTTGTGATTTGAAAAACAGTGTCTACAACAATGTCGCCATCGGATTGAACCTCCGCCCTAATGCTCACCAGCGTTGTGAGTCGCCACGAGTGGGGCGCCAAATTGCTAAATGTGATAACGTGTCGCCAACTTATATTGCAATAAGAAGCATTAACTGGGTTGCCATTATTATTACAGTTAGTTATTGTCCAATATTTGTTTATTTAAGTATTTATTAGTTCCAATATTTTGGTGCTAATAAATAATGTGTGTTTGGGAATAAATGGTGTAACATTAATCGAAAAATAATTTGATTTACGAAAGATACCTAATTTGTTTTTAATATTTATGATTCTCAAATATTCAGCAATTATTAGATTTCACAATACGATAAGAATATATTAACATTTAAGAACATAGATTTAACAGAACAATCTATCAATTATTAAAACTTTTATTAAATAAAAAATATTTTATACAAAAATTTTTATCACAGTTGTATCTCGAAAACCATTGATTATTATTTTAGATACAAATCATGTTATCCGTCATGTAATTAAGAAAACATAAACCATTTCCAAACTTAAAAACAATCTCGTAATTATCGATATTTCCTTAAAATATTTCTTTAAAAAAGATTTTTAAAAAGCAATTTTTTTTTTTTGTAATAAAAAATGAATGCGAAATGTATTTCCATTAAAATTTCTCTTCTCTCACCTTTTTTTTTCCCCTTAAAAATCGATAGACGAAACACCCTGAGCTCTTATATTATCGATATTTTCTTGCTACGTTATCGATATTTTTAATCGATATCGCAGCAGCACAGTTTAAGTACATTCCATGAATTTAAGTCGGGACTTCGCGATCGAAGCGGATTAAATTATCCGATGAAAATAACTCGAGTTATCAGTTGTAAAAAGGAGTTCTTCATTTCAAATTTGATTTGAGCCATGAAAATATCTGCACCTTATAAGAAAGCATCAAAATTTTAATTTAATACACATAGTTGTTTTTATTGTTCATAAAAAGGGACAATTCTATCCCATTTTATATCTAATACTGCTGCATAAATATGTAGGATTATCATTCAAAACTATCTTGAGTTTTAAATATTACAATGTTATTGGAATATTACATGTAATTTTATTCAAAGATATAACTTAATTGATATTCGTGTAAAATGATTTTCTTTATCCATCTCTATTATTTAAATACATTTCCACCATTCAAAAATGAAATTTAGCTTTGCTACCAAATAATTAAATAAATCTTATTATATTTCTTTAGTTCAATATAAAAATATTTACTTGATTTAATTTCGTGAAGCAGTATGAATATTTTAAAGACAATTTTTCTCGAATGTGAATTGCCAATGAACTAAACATTAAAAATTGATTATTGAGACATCTGAAAAATGTGAATCAAGAAAAATTTGTTTTTTTTATTGTAAAACAATTAAATTGTGAAAGTTAAACACACCTTTCATATTTAGTAAAAGCTTAAAAGAATATAAGACTTTTCAAAATGTTTAACCTATTATTTATTTAAGTAATTGCATTATTTATTATTATACGACTTTTATTAGGATAACATGGTTAGTCATCTCTACAATTTCGGTAAGATATGAATTGCAGTTTAATCTATACCAAAAATGAATTCCAATTCATATATTATTAATAAAGTCCTGGTTGTTTTATGTTTCAGCAAACATGGTTTTATTTAATATATTGTAAATAGATTAAGTAAAAGAAAATGTCCTTTGAAAAGTTTAAAAATTGTTTCCTTTATATTTCTTAGTGTTTGTTTAGCAAAAATATATTATTTTATTTGTAAAAGTTGTAGTAAAAATCTTCTAATATATTATTTATTTAAGTGACTTCATCTATTTATTATTATAAGACTTCTATTAGGAGAACATGGTTGGCCATCTCAACAATTTCTATTTGCACCCAGGAAAGTTTAATCTATACTTAAAATGAATTCCAATTCATAAATTATTAATAAACTTCTGGTTGTCTTATTTTCAACAAACGTGGTTTCTAAAGTAAAAAAAGAGTAGGTAAAAAGTAAATAGATTTAAAAAATAAGTAAATAGATTAAGTAAAAAAAAAAGTGAAAAGAAAAATTTTAAATGATTGTTAACTATTTATATTATTCTATTTATTTACAAAATGGTTTCATTTATATTTCTTAGAGTTTGATTAGAAAAAAAATATATTGTTTTATTTGTATCTGAAACAGAAAAGTTGTAGTAGAAAAATGTTAACCTATTATAAAGTAACTGCATCTATTTATTATTTTGTGACTTCTATTATGAGAACATAGTTAGTCCTCTCAACAATGTTGATAAGATTTGCAAACTTGGAATTTAATCCACACCAAAATATGTATTCCAATTCATATATTAGTAAAAAATTCTGGTCGTTTTATGTGTCAATAAATGTGGTTTTCTTTAATATAAAGTTAATAATTAAGTAAAAAACGCAAAAAGAAAATTTTAAAAGATGACTAGTTATTTATATTATTCTATTTATTTACAAAATGCTTCATTTATGTTTCTTAAAGTTTGTTTATAAAAAAAAAATTTTAATTTATCGTTGAAATAAAAAGTTGTAGTAGAAAATATTTTAACCTATTATTTATATAAGTGACTGCATCTATTTAATATATGTGACTTCTATTATGAAAAGATTTGAATTAGTCAACCATGGAAGTTTAATCTATAAAAAAAAAAATTCCAATTCATAAATTATTAATAAAATTTTGGTTGTTTTATGTTTCAACAAACGTGGTTTTCTTTAATATAAAAGTAAATATATTAAAAACAAAAAGCGAAAAGAAAAATTTTAAATAATTACTAGTTATTTATATTATTCTATTTATTTACAAAATTATTTCATTTACATTTCTTAGAGTTTGTTTAGAAAAACATTTTTATTTTATTTGTAAATGAAATTAGAAAATTTGTAGTAGAAAATTTTTAACCCATTATTTATTTCAGTGACGGCATCTATTTATTATTATGTGACTTCTATTACGAGAACATGGTTAATCAGCACATCAATTTTGAAAAAATTTGAATTACACCTTTAGGAGTTTAATCTATACCAAAATGAATTCCAATTCATAAATTATTAATAAAATCATGGTTGTTTTATGTTTCAAAAACGCGATTTTCTTTACTATAAAGTAAATAGATTAACAAATAACAAAAAAAGCTGAAAAAAAATTTAAATGATTACTAAACATTTATATTATTCTATTTATTTACAAAAAAGGGTTTCATTTATATTTTAAAGTATGTTTAGAAAAAAATCATTTTATTTGTAGTTAAAAAACATCATAAACATAAACATAATAATATCGATGTATCTTAATAAATAGATGGTGCACCTTAAAACTATGCTTACTAAATACAATGTAAAACTTTATTTAGGGAAAAACATTTTCTTTCCTACTTTAACAATCGCATGCAAACATGGTTTATAAAATATTTAGTTACTTTTTCCTACAGACACAATACAGTAAAACAAAAAACAAAACAGAAATATTTGAGTCTTTGTATTGAGTTGAAAATATTGTTGTTATTGTTGTATTTTCTATTTTATGGATTTTAGTAAATACTTTTTATCTTCCGGCGCACGATTCAGTTGTCAAGGGCGGAATATTTATAAAAGATATTTCAACCGGAAGGTTCCATTTTTTATCTGGAGCACGACTTTTCATTTGAAATCTTGACATTTTCATGCATTTTGAAATAGTCCCAGTACCGAACTAAAAAAACTGACAAAACTCTTCGAACTAAAAAAATATTTCTTTTTTAAATCTTTTACATTCAGCATTGTAACACGGTGATTTTATCACAATCGCAGCATTATATAAAGGAAAGTAGAAAAAACGTCAGCTTTTTGCACACATCTCAGAAAAAAAAAAAAAAAAAAATCCAGCAAATCATTTGCACGTATCAAAAAAAAAAAAAAAAAATGTATTCTTTCGCTGTGCTCCGAATTTTATTGACCGAAGTACACCCCGGCGGATAAAGGCCAGGGAAAAGGAATGAATACCAGGCGGAAGAAATAAGTGCCCCACTCATTTCGCATTTCTGGAATCAAAAAATCATAAAAAGAATACGTCGTTTTCTTCTAGTTTTTATGGGCCGACTTAATGTCGTGAGAAATAATGCTTATCAATAAACATTACATTCTGTTGCGGGCTACGTCGTTTTTGGAATAAAAAGTTACTATTTCTGGAAGAAAACTTACAGCCCAGCAACAAAAACTATCTCCGACGGGATTTTTTTCCTGTCATTTCAGAATGTCAGGTGAAATTCGCATTAAAATACACTTATCCTGAAGAAATGTTTTTTTGTTTTTGTTTCTATTATTATTTTCGTGCGTTTTGAATCAATCCTGTATGATTTGATATTATTCTAGTTCTTTTAAATACAAAATATGGTATTAATGTCTTTTGTTCAACACATTTTTGAATCTGATTTTTATCGCGACTTTTCTTAAGTGTCTAATTCTTTGTGAAAATTTGTATTCTTATCTCTTATACTGAAATTTATAATATGTGTTCTCGTCAATAGCACTCAATCACTCATCTAGTGGACTGTGTTTAATCACACTTACACCAACACAATAAATAAACCATAGGTTTAAAACTTAACAAGAACACTTTATTTACGACACAGTCACAGCCACTCGCAGCAGTGCTGTTCTCTCTTTGCCGCTCTGGCATTACACTGACTCAGACTCGGACTTATACGCACGCAGGCGCATCTGTACGCGCACACTTTCCGCCGCTAGGGGTATCCTTGCGCGTAGGAGCGAACAATATGTTTTTATTTTTTTTTTTAAGCTGAAGAAGATAGAATATTAAGCAGTTCGTATCAGAAGCATATTATTTAAATATATATTGCTTATTATTTCAGTATAAATACAGGGTGATTATAATTAAATTCCCATTTTCAAAATACTATGAAAACAGACCACTCGTCACAATGAGTTCAAATTTGAACTGAAGGTACCTTAAGTTGGGAAAAACGTTATGGCCTCAAAAAAAGTTCTAGAGAAAGTTCCAAGAATTTTTCCTATCTAATTTGGTGTTACCTTGCCGTGGTGGTGGATGGGCTTTCCACTAACTGTGTCATAACTGTTGAATGACTTGGAAGTAATTTTTTCGTCCAAAAACCGAAACAATCAAGCACATTGAACACTACAGTTGGTTTATTGTGCAACACATATTATATTATTCTATTTATTTACAAAATGCTTTCATTTATATTTCAAAGTTCGTTCATAAAAAAAAATTGAATTTTATTTTTAGTCGAAAAACATCATAAACATAAACATAATAATCTCAATGTATTTTAATAAATAGATGTTGAACTCTAAAACTGTGCTTACTACATACAATGTAAAAACTTTGTTCAGGGAAAAATATTTTTATTCCTACTTTAACAATCGCGTGCAAACATGGTTTGTAAAATATTTACAGTTATTTTTCTAAAACAAAATACAGAAATTGTTTGGAGAGACTTTGTATTGAGTTGAGAATATTGTTGTATTTTCTATTTTATGGATCTTTAGTAAATACTTTTATCTTTCCAGCCCACGATTCAGTTGTCAAAGTAAGGGGGATATTTATAAAAGATATTACAACTGGAAGATTCCATTTTTGATCTGGAGCACGACTGTTCATTTGCAATCTTGATATTTTCATGCATTTTGAAATAGCCTCTAGAGCCAAAATGACAATCTTCGAACTAAAAAAATTTTTTCACTTTCGGCATTGTCCCACTGTGATTTTATCACATTCGCAGCATTATATAAAGGAAAGTAGAAAAAACGTCAGCTTTTGCATACATTTAAAAAAAAAAATTCAGCAAATCATTTGCACGCATTAAAAAAAAATGTATTCTTCCGCTGCGCTCCGAATTTTATTGACCGAAGTACGCCCCGGTGAATAAAGGATAGGTCAAAGGAATGAATGCCAGGCGGAAGAAATAAGTACCCCACTCGTTTCGCATTTCTAAAATAAAAATTATAAAAAGAATACGTCATTTTCTTCTAGTTTTATGGGCCGACTTAATGCAGTGAGAAATAATGCTTGTCGATAAACATTACATTCTGTTGCGGGCTACGTCGTTTTTGGAATAAAAGTTACTATTTCTGGAAGAAAAATTACAGCCGAGCAACAAAAACTATGTTCGACGGGATTTTTCCGTGTCATTTGAGAGATGTCAGGTTAAAATCGCATTAAAGTGCACTAACATCCTAAAGAAATGTTTTTTGGTTATCTATATTATTATTTTTTCGTGCGTTTTGAATCCAAATATGCGATTTGAAATTAATCCTACTTCTTTAAAGGCAAAATATTGTATTAATGTCTTTTGTTCAACACATTTTTGAATCTGATTTTTATCTCGATTTTTCTAAAGGGCCTTATTATTTGCTACGTGAAAAGTATAGCTGTGTCTTACACTGAAATTTCTAATATGTTTTTATTTTGTACTTTTAAGCTGAAATACTTTACACAATTTATAAAATTTTAAGAAATTGATATAGGAAACATATTATTTAATTATATTAATGCTTTTATTATTTCAGTATAAATACAAGGTAATTATAATTAAACATATATATTAAATACAAAATATGGTATTAATGTCTTCTGTTCAACACATTTTTGAATCTGATTGTTATTAAACTTTTCTAAAGTGTCCAATTCTTTGTGACGTGAATTTGTATTCCTGTGTCTTATACTGAAATTTCTAATATGTTTTTATTCTGTATTTTTAAGATGAAATACTTTATGCAATTTATAGAACATTAAGCAAATGGTATAAGTAGCATAATATATTTTTATTATATTAATGCTTTTAATATTTCAGTATAAATACAGGGTAACTCTAATTAAAGTCCCACTTTCAAAATCCTGTAAAAAAATAACCACTCGTCACAATAAGTTTAAATTTGAACTGAAAATACTTGAAGAAAGGGGAAATGTTGTATAATAAAAAAAAAGTTCAAAAAAAAAAATTCCACCTATTATTCCCAACCAATTTGGTGATTCTATTTACTTAAAAAATTGTTTCCATTATGTTTCTTAGATTTTGTTTAGAAAAAAATATTGTTTTATTTGTAGTTGTAAAACATCAAAAACATATACATAATAATCTCAATATATTTAAAAAAACAGATTGAATTTTAAAACTATGCTTACTTAATACACTTTGTTTAGGAAAAAAACATTTTCAGTCCTACTTTAACACACGCATGCAAACATGGTTTATAAAATATTTACAGTAACTTTTCCTTAAAGAAAATACAGCAATTGTTTGAAGAGACTTTTAATTGAGTTGAGAATATAGTTGTATTTTCTATTTTTAGTAAATACTTTTTATCTCTCCTGCGCACGATTCAGTTGTCAAAGCAGGGGAATATTTATAAAAGATATTTCAACCGGAAGATTCCATTTTTGGATCTGAGCACGACTTTTCATTTGAAATCTTGACATTTTCATGCATTTTGAAATAGCCCCAGAACCAAAATGCACAATCTTCGAACTAAAAAAAAAAAAAAATCTTTTGCATTCGGCATTGTCCTACGGTGATTTTATCACATTCGCAGCATTATATGAAGAATAGAAAAACGTCAGCTTTTGCACACATTTAAAAAAAAAAAAATCCAGCAAATCATTTGCACGCATCAAAATAAAGAAAAAAAAAAATGTATTCTTTCGCTGTGCTCCGAATTTTATTGTCCGAAGTACGCCCAGGTAGATAAAAGCCAGGCAAAAGGAATGAATGCCAGGCGGAAGAAATAAGTGCCCGACTCGTTTCGCATTTCTGGAATCAAAAAATAATAAAAAGAATACGTCGTTTCTTCTAGTTTTATGTGGCGGCTTAATGTAGTGAGAAATAATGCTTGTCAATAAACATTACATTCTGTTGCGGGCTACGTCGTTTTTGAATAAAAAGTTACTATTTCTGGAAGAAAAATTACAGCCGAGCAACAAAAAACTATCTTCGGCGGGATTTTTTCCTGCCATTTGAGAGATGTCAGGTGAAAATCGCATTAAAATGCACTTATCCTGAAGAAATGGTTTTCTTTTGTTTTGTTTCTATTATTATTTTCGTGCGTGTTGAATCCAAAAATGCAATTTCAAATAATCCTAGTCCTTTAAAACACAAATTTTGGTATTTCATGTCTTTTGTTCAACACATTTATGATTCTAATTTATCTTGACATTTTCAAAGTATCTAATTTTTTGTGATGTGAATTTTTATTTCTCTGTCTTACACTGAAATTTCTAATACACTTTATTTTGTATTTTTAAGCTGAAATACTTTATACAATTTATAAAATATTAAGCGATTAATATAAGAAACATATTATTTAATTATGTATTGCTTATTATTTCAGTATAAATACAGGAAGATTATAATTAAAGACCCACTTTCAAAATGCTTTAAAAAAAAAAAGAACCTCTCGTTACAATGAGTTCAAATTTGAACTAAAGATATTTGAAGAAGGGAGAAAAGGTATGGTATCAAAAGGAATTTCAAAAATATATTCCACCAATTTTTCCATTCAATTTTTTGTGACCTTTCCGTGGTGAATGGACTTTCCGTTAGCAGTGTCATAACAGTTGAATGACTTGGAAATCATTTTTTTTCAAAAACCGAAACAATCATGTCCATTGAATACTACAGTTGGTTTAATATGCAACTCATATTATATTATTCTATTTATTTACAAAATGCCAATATTTCTTGCACTTCTTTTATTAAAAAACATCGTATTTTATTTGTATTTGAAAAACGTCTTAAACATAAACATAATAATCTCAATGTATTTCACTTAAATAGATGTTGAACTTTAAAAACTATGCTTACTAAATGAAATGTAAAACTTTGTTTAGGGAAAACATTTTCATTCCTACTTTAACAATCGCATGCAAACATGGCTTATAAAATATTTACAGTTACTTTTTCTAAAAGAAAATACAGAAGTGGTTCGGAAAGTCTTTCTATTGAGTTGAGAATATTGTTGTTGTACTTTTATTTTATGGATTTTAGTAAATACTTTTTAACTTCCCGGGGCACGATTCAGTTGTCAAAGTAGGGAATATTTATAAAAGACATTTCAACCGGAAGATTCCATTTTTTGATCTGGAGGCACGACCTTTCATTTGAAATCTTGGCATTTTCATGCATTTTGAAATAGCCTCTAGAGCCAAAAATGACAATCTTCGAACTAAAAAAAAAAAAAGAAAAATCTTATACATTCGGCATTGTACCACGGTGATTTTATCACATTCGCAACATTGTATAAAGAAAGTAGAAAAAACGTCAGCTTTCTCACGCATTTAAAAAAAAAAAAAAATTCCATCAAATCATTTGCACGCATCCAAAATAATAAAAAAGAAATGTATTCTTTCGCTGTGCTCCGAATTTTATTGACCGCAGTACGCCCCGGCGGATAAAGGCCAGGCAAAAGGAATGAATGCCAGGCGGAAGAAATAAGTGCCCGACTCGTTTTGCATTTCTGGAATAAAAAATATAATAAAAGAATAAGTCGTTTCTTCCCGTTTTATGGGCCGATTTAATGTAGTGACAAATAATGCTTGTCAATAAACATTACATTCTGTTACGGGCTACGTCGTTTTTAGGAATAAAAAGTTACTATTTCTGGAAGAAAAATTACAGCCGAGCAACAAAAACTATCTTCGGCGGGATTTTCCTTTCATTTGAGAAATGTCAGGTGAAAATCGCATTAAAATGCACTTATCCCGAAGAAATGTTTTTTGTTTGTTCCTATTTATATTTTCGTACGTTTTGAATCCAAAAATTCGATTTGAAATTAATCCTGGTTCTTCAAATGCAAAATATGGTATTTAATGTCTTTTTTCAACACATCTTTTAATCTAAATTTTATCTCGATTTCTTACCTTGTCATATATTGAAATTTCTAATATATTTTGATTTTGATTTTTTAAGCTGATATACTTTATACAATTTATAGGACATTTACAAATTGGTATAAGAAGCACATTATTTAACTATATTAATGCTTTTATTATTTCAATATAAATACAGAGTTGTTACAATTAACGTCGCACTTTCAAAATGCTTTAAAAAAAAAAAAGAACCACTCGTCACAATGAGTTCAAATTTGAACTGCAGATACTTGAAGAAAGAGGAAACGCTATGGCCTCAAAAAAAGTTCCCCAAAAATCCCACCTATTATTCTCATCCAATTTGGTATGATTCTGTTTACTTACAAAATTGTTTCCATTATAATTCTTAAAGTTTGCTTTAGAAAAAAAATATTGTTTTACTTGTAGCTGGAAAACATCATAAACATATAAACATGAACATAACAATCTCAATGTATTTTAATAAATCGATGCTGAACTTTAAAACTATGCTTACTAAATACAATGTAAAACTTTTTTAAGGTAAAAACATCTTCATTCTTACTTTAACAATCGCACGCAAACATGGTTTATAAAATATTTACAATTACTTTTTCGAAAAGATAATACAGAAATTGTTCGGAAAGACTTTGTAATGATTTGAGAATATTGTTGTATTTTCTATTTTATGGATTTTAGTAAATACTATTTATCTTCCCAGCGCACGATTCAGTTGTCAAAAAAGGGGAATATTTATAAAAGATATTTCAACCGGACGATTCCATTTTTTGATCTGGAGCACGACTTTTCATTTGAAATCTGGACATTTTCTTGCATTTTGGAAATAGCCTCCAGAACCGAAAATGTCATTCTTCGAACTAAAAAAAAAAAAAAAAATCTTTTATATTCTGCATGTACCACGGTGATTTTATGACATTCGCACCATTATATAAAGGAAAGTAGAAAAAAAGTCACCTTTCGCACATATTAAAAAAAAAAGTTTCAACAAATGATTTTCACGCATCAAAATAAAGAAAAAAAAATTTATTCTTCCGCTGTGCTCCGAATTTTATTGACCGTAGCACTCCCTGACGGATAAAGGCCAGGCAAAAGAATGAATACCAGGCGGAAGAAATAAGGGCCCGACTCGTTTCGCATTTCTGGAATCAAAAAATAATAAAAGAATATGTCGTTTTCTTCTAGTTTTACGGGCTGGCTTAATGTAGTGAGAAATAATGCTTGTCAATAAACGTTACATTCTATTGGGGGCTACGTCGTTTCTGGAATAAAAAGTTACTATTTCTGGAAGAAGAATTACAGCTGAACAACAAAAACTATCTTCGACGGGATTTTTTCCTGTAATTTGAGAGATGTCAGGTAAAAATCGCATTAAAATGCACTTATCCTGAAGAAATGTTATTTTTGTTTTTGTTTCTATTATTATTTTCGTGCGTTTTGAATCAAAAATGCGATTTGAAATTAATCTTAGTTGTTTTAAATAGAAAATATGGTATTAATGTCTTTTGTTTAACACAATTTTTTAATCTAATTTATCTCGACATTTCTAAAGTGCCTGATTTTTTGCTACTTGAATATGTATTGTTGTTACACTGAAATTTCTAATAGGTTTTTATTTTGCATTTTTAAGCTGAAATACTTTATACAATTTATAGAATATTAAGCAATTGGTATAAGAAGCATATTATTTAATCATATTAATGCTTTTATTATTTCAGTATAAATACAGGGTAATTATAATTGAAGTCCCACTTTCAAAATGCCATGAAAAAAAAAGCCACTCGTCACAATGAATTCAAATTTGAACAAACGATAGTGAAGATACTGAAGATGAACTGAAGAAGGGGGAAAAAGGTGTGGCGCAAAGAAAATGCAAAAAAAAAAAAAATTTCACCGATTTTTCCCATCCAATTTGGTATAACCTTGCCGTGGTGGATGGGCTTTCCAATTAATAGTGTGTTGAATGACTTGGAAATAATTTTTTTTTCTTCAAAAAGCCGAAACAATCAAGTACATTGAAGACTCCAGTTGGTTTAATGTGCAACCCATATTATATCATTCTATTTATTTACAAAATGCTTTCATTTATATTTCTTAAAGTTTGTTTTAAAAAAATCGTATTTTATTTGTCGTTGAAAAACATCATAAACATAAATACAATAATCTCAATGTATTTTAATAAATAGATGTTGAACTTTAAAACTATGCTTACTAAATACAATGTAAGACTTTGTTTAGGGAAAAACATTATCTTTTCTACTTTAACAATCGCAAGCAAACATGGTTTATAAAATATTTACAGTTACTTTTTTTTTCTAACAGAAAATACAGAAATTGTTTGGAGAGACTTTGTATTGAGTTGAGAATATTGTTGTATTTTCTATTTTATGGAATTTTAGTAAACACTTTTTATCTTCCCGGCGCACGATTCAGTTGTCAAAGTAGGGGAATATTTATAAAAGATATTTCAACCGGAAAATTCCATTTTTGATCTGGAGCACAACTTTTCATTTGAAATCTTGGCATTTTCATGCATTTTGAAATAGCCTCCAGAACCGAAAACGACAATCTTCAAACTAAAAAAAAAAATAAATAAATAAATAAATAAAATCTTTTACATTCGGCATTGTACCACGGTGATTTTATCACATTCGCAGCATTATATAAAGGAAGGTAGAAAAACGTCAACTTTTGTACACATATAAAAAAAAAAAAATTCCAGCAAATCATTTGCACGCATCAAAAAAAAAAAAAAAAAAAAAAATTTATTCTTTCGCTGTGCTCCGAATTTTATTGACCGAAGTACGCCCTGGCGGATAAAGGCCAGCAAAAGGAATGAATGCCAGGCGGAAGAAATAAGTGCCCGACTCGTTTCGCATTTCTGAATCAAAAAAATAATAAAAGTATACGTCGTTTCTTCCCGTTTTATGGGCCGGCTTAATGCAGTGAGAAATAATGCTTGTCAATAAACATTACATTCTGTTGCGGGCTAGTCGTTTTTGGAATAAAAAGTTACTGTTTCTGGAAGAAAAATTACAGCCAAGCAACAAAAACGGGATTTTTTCTGTCATTTGAGAGATGTCATTTAAAAATCGCATTAAAATGCACTTATCCTTAATAAATGTTTTTTTTTGTTGTTTTTATTATTATTTTCGTGCGTTTCGAATCCAAAAAATGAGATTTGAAATTAATCCTAGTTCTTTAAATACAAAATATGGTATTAATGTCTTTTTTTTTCAACACATTTTTGAATCTGATTTTTATCTCGACTTAAAAGTTTACAGTAATTATATATTGTTAGAACTAATGAATTATTAGAAATAATAAAACGATGCTATATTTTCATTATTTATAATACAAAAGTTTTTTATAAATTTTCACTCTTTTCAGTAATGTCAATCATGGTTAAGGTGTAAAAGTAGAAATTAACTTATTTTTTTAATGCAACATTAAAAAATAATTAATTTAATAATTAGTAATAAAAAATCATTATTACCTATTTAAATTTACTTATTAAATTTATTTATTTACCTATTTAAATTAGTATTAAACTACCTATTTAAAATAAAGTAGATAAGAAAAAATGAATTTTAATACACACTAGTAAACAGAATTTTCAGTACTAAATAATTTTTCACCAAAACTTTGCTTAATTCCTTAAATAATTTTTAAAAAGTTATTTATTCATTTTCTGGTATATGTATAGAAATATAAACATTTAAATTATGTGCAATAGTTTTTTAATCTATGTTTAATTTCCTATTTATTTCTTGTACATTTATTAAAAAATATATTTTCCAAATTTCTGTTTAATTTAAGATAAACAAAATCTTTTGCTATTGTAAGTAAAGGTAATTTTTTTTATGATCACAATATAGTCTTTTGTGGTAATTTTGATATCAAAGCTTTAAAAAAAAAGTTTTTGAGGAGAATGGAGTCCTTTACTCTGTACAAACTATGGAAATGACACGCCATTCATTTGCTGTTATGTTTATCTTTTAACTAACATTCTTTCGCTTAACTATCATGGACTAAAAGGCTCAATACAGAATGGCAGTTAAACCAATTTAGTTCGGAAAAAAACAGTGAAGGTGTCTATAAATATTTTCCCAACTAAAAATAAAAGACCAGGACGAAATGGTCTTTAAATAGATAAATAAAACGTCAAACAATGTCAAAGTTGAAATAAACTAATTAATTAATTAACATCGTTATTTAAAAATCTACATTAATTATACATTGTTCGAACTAATGAATTATCAGACAATTATAAAACGATGCTATATTTTCTTTATTTATAATGCAAAAGCTTCTTATAAATTTCCATTCTACTTTTCAGTCATGCCAATCATGTTTGAAGAGTAAAGTTCCTCTAACTTATATTTTTTAATGCAACATTACAAAAATTAAATTTAATACACACCGGTATACAAAATTTTCAGTCAAATTGTTTTAGTACCAAATAATTTGTGCATCAAAATTTCGCAATTCTTTAAATCTATGAAATTACTAAATAAATAATATTTAAAAATTATTTATTCAGTAACTAGAATATTTACAGAAATATAAACATTTAAATTTAGGCTTAATTTCTGATTTCTTTTATATTTAACCAAAATATATAGTTTTCAAATTTCTATTTAATTTCGAAGAAAACAAAATCTTTTCTATTGTAAGTATAGGTAATTTTTTTTTCATCATCACAATAAAGACTTTTGTGATAATTTTGATATCAAAGTTTAAAAAAAAAAAAAAGAGTTTTTGTGGACAAAGCAGTCATTTACACTCTACAAACTATTGAAATGACACGCCATTCATTTGCAGTTATGTTTATCTTTTAACTAACATTCTTTCGCTTAACTATCACGGAATAAAAGGCTCAATACAGAATGGCAGTTAAACCAATTTTGTTCCCAAAAAAACAAAAAACAAAGAACATGTGAAGGAGTCTATAAATATTTTTCCTACCAAACAAATAAAAGATCAGGATGAAATGGTCTTTAAATAGATAAATAAAACGTCAAAGAATACAGCGCAGTGATTAGCTAGTAGAATGTTCTTCATTCCAGCCTTTTCAACTTTTTCTTTGTTTTTTCCAGTCTTGTTGCCAAATGCTAACGAGAAATATTCCACGGCACGCCATCTTCTAAGATAATGGCGTCATTTCGAAGCGATTTAACTTCTTTTGTTTATACAAAAATTCCATTCTTTTTTTTCTTCCTTTTTGTTTTTATTTTTGCAAAGAAGAAGGGGATAGGAAAATAAAGAGCTCACTATTTTGTAAAGAGAACTTCAAGTTAATGATAATCACATCTTCGTGGGGAAGTACTTTTTGAAAAAGAACTCCGATATGTGGGAAAAAGACTTAAAGAAATCGCTGAAGTGTTGTATTGGCCGCCATTTTGAGAGATGAGGCATTAGTTTTCCAAGCGCATATTCAAAAATGAGAAGGAAAATTTAAATGGATGCGCGAACTAAAACCAGGTTCCCTAAAGTTGATGGTCTGCAATCCCCACAAGAACTCAGAGAAAAGAGTTTTATTTTTAGAACAGTCATTTTCTCCGAACGCCTGCAGTGATTATCAAGGCTGTTTGTTCTGAGATTTCATTGCAGGAGGCTTCATTTGCGTTCCGAAACGCTATTATGCTACGCAAAGAGATTTATAAAGATGACACAACGCATTTATGAATGCATCAGTTTTAAATCTGGAAATCCTGTTATTAAAAATTGAGGTAATATTGACTGACTTAAAAATATCTGCTATAATTTGTGATTATTAATGATGTGCCATTTTGGCAAAGGAAATAAAAGAATACTATTTAATGGAACACTAAAATTTATGTAATAATGTACTTTTTATCAGTCATATAAGATAAATTTTATTTCGTTAGTTAAGTATGAATATGCTTCAATTATTTATTTTTAATCAACATTATTACAAATCAATGATAATACTCAATCAATGATAAGACTGTGATCAATGATAATCAATCAATCAAGATTAAATACTATTGGGATAATCAATCAATAATAAGACTGTGCAAAATGGAGGCATTTCCATTATGGTGATTATTATTATGATTGTAATGGTTTTAAAATTTCCCAAAAAATATTATTTTTAAACATGAAAAAACAACACACTACATCACAATAAAAAATTCGTGTGTTACAAAAAAGAATTATTAACAATAATTTTAATTATTGTGTATAAATTAAATTATAATCAACAAATAAAATTATTATATATTAAACCATTTGTATAGATATACTGTATACTGTGTAGTGTTTATTGTATATATATGTATATTGTATACAATAAATAAACAAAATTATTCTTGAATATATTAAAATATTTTTGTGTTATAAACGTGTCTCTAAAATACCTTGTAAATTAATTTCAAAGATAAAATTCAAATCTATAATCGTCACTATAATACTCATTATGTAAATATCTAAAATATCCATATGTTTCCTATTTAGCCTCTGCATTTGAATGGAAACGATTTCACGCCGTCTCTTTACAAATTTAGGAATATATAGGGGAACAAAATCTGTCGAACAATGTGGGTGGTTCAATTCAATTCGAACAATCGAACAAATTTATTAAATTTTCCTTCGCTTTCATTATTCTGTATGCCGGCGCATTGTCTTGATGACACATATTTTTTACTGTTCTAATAAAAAAACTTATTAACGGTACCTTGGCGACAGTTGCGTCAATAAAGAGCACACGCGCAAACCGCAGCTACAGATTTGGCGCCAATCTACACTTAAAATTTTTGTTCCAAATAATAAAATATATATGAAACACTTCATTTAAAATCAAAACGCTTTCAAAATATTTTTATTCCAAATACTAAAGATTGGCGACACTTAAAAATCGCCAAGTCTGTCGCCAAGGTACCGTTAATTGATAAGTACCAAAATTTTTTTTTCTTTATATCTTTATCCAATCCGTCCAACACAGATGCATAATATTCTTCTGTTATTGTTTTAACTTTTCAAGGTCGTCGATAATTATTATACCATCTGCCTTCCCAAAAAGGATGGCATGACCTTTCCAGTTGATTGTTGTGTCTTCAGTCACTTCGGAGGGCTATCATTGACTGGCACCGATTTTTTTTTTTTTTTTTTTTTTTTTTTGCTGATTCGAATTAGGCATAAAGTGGTGAGTCAATGTTTCTTCAAATAGGATGTATAGACGAATAAATTCAGTTTATTTATGCTCAAACAGCGCTGAGAAGTACAAACTCGTCCACTTTTTAATTCATTGTGACCTGACGCAGCACCTGCCCTTCTTATAAGTGTTTAATAAGCAAATATTCATGCAAAATACTGTTCAAACATTTTTTGAGTGGTGTACGGCTTCAGCTATCTCACACGTTATCAAAAGAATATCATGGATTTTGTAATCATTTCATGTATTGTTACCTCATTTGAATGACGTGGATGCGGTACATCACAAATAGTTCTACGTCCATGTTTAAAGTTCGCCATCCAAAAATTTAACCGTCGAATTTGATGGAACAGATTCTTCACAATTTTTCTTTTCTTTAACTTTTTTTGCATTTTTGCCTTTCAAAAAATAATGTTTTATCACAACATGAAACTCATCTTTTTTTTTTTTCATGGTGAAAGAAAAAAAAATCAAAATATAGTATTTGTTTTAGAGAGACATAAATGGACTATTAACACATAGAATGGAGTAACATTTGACCATGTGTTCGAAGACTAAAAGTTGGTCTACAAATGAATTTTTCTGTTTGTGATGCTCGCGTCAGGCCACAGACATGTTATAGCTTAATATAATGCAAATGCTTTTCTATTATTTTAAAGAAAATTATTTGTTGTATTTGTATTCAACTTACATACACAGTTACACGCAATTTTCTCTCCATATGTTCAGTAAATTTAAAACAATTTCGTTAAAAAGGAAAAATCTGATTTATGAGGGTTTTTATTTCTTGATTTACTTGAATTCATGATACGAAATGAAATGTCAAATGCTATAATGTTGGGAAAATATCGACTTCATATTAAAAGTTCCAAGTTAAATATTTAAAATAATAAATATATTTGTTTTAGAGCATATATATTGAAATAGTTTTCTTATTTTAATACGTGATATGTTATATTTACATGACTGACTTTACTTATGACCTTTTTTTATTGCAAAATTTAAAGTAGTACTTAATAATTTTTATACAATATTATTTTTTCATGAATTCTCATACTAAAAGTAAAATATAAAATTGCGTGATACATTATAATTAACTATAACAAACTATGTAAAAAAATTATCATAACTATCAAAATTGAAAAATATATCTTTGCTTGCATTTTTCATTAAAAAAATATATAGTTTTCTTTTTTTAAAAATGTACCATTGTCGTCTTTTAAATAATTAAAAACAGTTAAATATAATTCCATATATGAATTAAAATATTGCAAAACTTCTCTATGTATTAAAATGTTGATAAACCAACTGGGAATCATAGAAGACTAGACAAAAATTAGATTAATATTTCCAATTCAACTTGAGCAAAAATACAGTCTGCTACCGAAAAAAATAATAGAAAATTAAAATAAACAAAAAAGATATTATAATCGAGAAATTATCTACACTAATAATTATGTATGCGCTAATATCAATAACCAAACAGAAAATTTATTGAAAATTTTAATTTATTGCCATGAACTTCCCAACTGTCTAAAAATTTCTATTAACGTTTATTACTATAACTTTATTATTTCATTATAGTGGAAACAGACAAACGTTAATGGACTGAGATAAAAAAAGGCAGCACTGTGATATCACATGAATTCTTCGCAATATTATTAGTTCAGTTTGTATTTCAGGGGTTATGGTTTCATGAGATGATTAAATGTTCATTTTCTTCTATGAGTTTCATTAATTTGAAGATTTTTCATCTGGTCCATAGATTGCAAATTATACTTTTGCATAAAATGATAGTTGAGCGACAAACCAAACCGTAATATTATGCAAAATATCCTGGAATAGTTATACTGTCCTTTTTATATGGAATCTTTATATTTTTATTTTAAAATTATAAAAAAAATATTGAATCATTTTTTTAAGATATTCAGTATACAAGAAGAAAAACAACATCACAAAAAGAGAAGAAGAACTGATTAACAAATATATATATATATATATTTTTTTTTTTTTTTTTTTTTTTTTTTTTTTTTTTTTTTTTGTACATGAAAACACCCTAAAGGATAATAAACTTCTCGTAAATCGGAGGAGTAAGAAAAGTGAACTTTAAAGGATTATGTATTCGTAACCGTGAATATTTCATTTCAGTAATAACAAGCATTTTACAAAACTGCCCGCTATTGTTTTGTATCAAAATATTTTATTTGGGCTTTATACTTTTAAACAACTTCTCGAATGACCACAATGCAAACTGAATCTCATTTCCAGACAAAGTACTTCCCCACTACTACAGAAGAAAGGTTAACATCTGCCAGGAAAGGGAGGAAGTATTTTAAATTCCACTAACAATTTTTGTTTTGCCCTTTTTTATTTCCCTCTTCTACTATCGGAAACCTCGTGAAGACTAACAAACGATAAGTACAGTGGAGTAGGGGGCAAAGAAAAACAACTCAACTCAACAGCACCAACGGAAACAATGGACGGGAAATGGGGGTGGGGGGGTAGGAGAAAAGGGGTGTTGAGTTTTACTCCTGATGAGAATGTTGTTTTATGTGTCGAAGTGAATTGGGTGAGACGCGTTGCAGCTGGGCTGGGATTCTTTTAAGGATCTCAATCTATAGCAAAGCGAAACTGTACATGCACATTTGCTTTTTTTTTTTTTACTACACCCCACTTGTGTTTATACTCCTTTATTTGTTTTTTAAAAGTTCTTTACGTTCTTTTACAAAGTGTAATGGAATTGCGTTTCCTAAAGAACTGGGCTTTTGTTCTCAATGTTAAAGCTTTTGCCTCCGCCATTATTCGATATATATATACAAGGCCGTGTTCACTTTGAAAGGTTTTTGAAATTTTTATAGAGTTCCATTTTGTTTTTTGTTTTCTTCCTCTCAGTTTCAAAATTAATTAAGAATGAATTGAAGAGCCTCTTTTTAAAGAGAAAGAAAAGTATTTTAAAGCATCGATTATTTTTGTATGCACTTTGTCCAAAGAAACATGATAATTATCTAGTTGTAGTTCTCTCTCTCTTTTTTTAATGGAATATGAATTTTTGTTTGCTGTGATTTGAAAAATAAATGTTCTAAAGGGACAAATTGTTATAAAGGAATTGTTGAATTATCGTTTTTTTTTTTTTTTTAAATGTCGATAGAAAATCAAAAGATTTTAAGGAAAGGAGAAAAAAAATTCTTCATGAATTCTTAATAATTAATATGAAGAGTTCTTGAAATCAATTAATAAAAATTACTAAAAGGTCTTTAAATATGTGCTTTTGGGAAAAAAAATGTTCCATTCAAGTCTGTTATGATCTTAGAATAAAAACACATTGCACTAGTGGACTGTAAAAACACGTCTCTTTTATTCGAAAACCAAACGCACACTGGTGGTGTTACATTTCTTTCTCCCTCCAGTCATCTCACGCAGACAGGATGTTTATATTATCGGGCGCTGGCTTTCACTTAGATTTTTTCCCTTTTTTTTAGATTATGCACGTGGAGCTATTTATCCATGAGGCAACGAAGTCCAATGATAACACATGCTAGATAATGTCTGAAAGTTTGAAGGCACTGATTTCTATACAGGACAAACGGGATAACTTACGTATTAACGGTACCTTGGCGACAGTTGCGCCAATAAAGAGCGCACACGACAACCGCTGCTACAGATTTGGCGCCAATCTACACTTAAAATTTTTGTTCCAAATAATAAAATATATATGAAACACTTCATTTAAAATCAAAACGCTTTCAAAATATTTTTATTCCAAATAATAGATTGGCGACACTTAAAAACCGCCAAGTCTGTCGCCAAGGTACCGTTAATACGTAAGTACCCAAACGGGTTTACACAGTAGAGATTGTGAGAGTTGAGCTATGTGTTTTCTGCAACTTTCCATAATGGAAACAAAACCTAAGGTGATATATCTGAAAATGATAACCTATCCATTCCTCTCCAATGGTTAATGTAACGCAGATAAAAATATTAGATTTAACGCAGATTAGATTTCAATGGGCATGACAAAAAAAAAGTCTAGTCTCTTCGGGAGGGGGGGTAACAGAAATTAAATAGAATAGCGTATTTAATTTAATTCCAGTTTCCTAATTAAACATATTTTTTTCTGATTAGCATCACGTTTGAAATAAAATAGAAGAGTCAAACTTTACAAACAGGATTGGGAAACAAGATATGTATGCAAACATTTTAATTTCGACATTCACGCTGCTTAAAAATGGCGCTCATTTTTAAGCCATAACAACAACTTGCTTACTATTAAAGAGATTTTGAAACTACTTTCAGACACACAAATAAAAAAAAAAAGGAAGAAGAAAAGAAAAAGAGAACATATTTCAAAACAAGATTTTATCATCGCGTATTTTATCACCGGGACCGTGGTGCTTTCGAATAAAATTGAATAAATGGCACACCGTTTCGTGCTTCTAGTTTCGAAGCGTCAGAAAGAGGATCAATAAACTCATGAATATTCATCCAAGCAGCGAACTTTAATCGGCAAAATATTCATAAAACAGTTTTTTTTTGCACTTCGACGAGACAACACATGCCGTAGATTGACAACAGATTTCCAACTATTTTTCTCTTGCGAGAAAACGAATCTTTTCGTCGTACATGAATAAATTTATTACCTTTTCTAGAGAACCAATGACTTGACATTGAGCAAAGTTTGTGTTCTCTACATCGAGTCAAAGGAACGTTTACAACTTTTTAATCATCGCTTGTTTAAGAATGTTTAACGAGCTGCGATAATTTTTGCGAACGAAATAATTATTGCTGAACATTGTAAAGTTTTAAGCACATCGATAAATAACTATGTTCTTCACTTTATAAATTTTTGTTTAATATTTAGATCACAAAAGCATATATATATAATGGAGTTTTTCGATTGTGCACAATTTATAAGATAAAGAATCTTCTTTGTATGCATTAGGGCGGACCAAGCATGAAATATATTCAACAATTATGCGAAAATTCTTATGATTAAAATTATTGGCGTAAAAATGAATGAAGAATTCCGCCAAAGTTCTAACTAACTTTGACTCCTTAAATCTCGTAAATAATAATTAAATGAATAATTTAAACTCCTTAAATCTCGTAAATTTTTCATTTCCTAGGTTATAATTAATAAATCACAAAGTAACCAATATGCCCATTACATCTTCCTACTTAGGTATTTTAGTTCAATTCACTTTTGAAATATTTTTAATTCTTCAAAGAAAAATGTCCTCTGCTTCAAATATTCGTTGCTTATTTTACAGAATTCAGCAACTGTAGTTTGTATATATATTTTTTTCTTAACGCCACAGCGGGTACTTTCTTATAAATTTGAGTGAACTTGCAGGGTTTTGACCACTATACAGGCCAAGATGCACGATGTCAACGGAACATGCTACTTAAAAACAAGTTGCATGGTCATGTTCAGTATGTGGCATAATTTAGTTGCAATGTTTCGAAACGAAATGTTATGTTTTTTGACATGTTCTCATGTCAGGAAGCTTAAATGGTAGTTGTAAGTGGTCTGAAAGAAATTAACCAAAAGGAACGCCGTTCAGTTAAGAATGGATTTGTTTTAACCGTTGTAAAAGTTTAAATTGATGATATGGTGGATTCAAGAAGTTTGAATTCTTATTTTAGCATTGAAAAGCCGCTGATTTTTTGAAGTTTTCTGAGATTGCTTTGGTCAGTCAACGTTATTATTTATTAAAAAGATAAGAGAAATGTCGTAAGGGAATATTTCCACGATTGATTTACCTGCATTTGTACGAGAGTAAAATCATCAATTACTTTTAGGAAGTATGATTAGGAGATCATATACGGGCGCTGGTTGTGGCGTTGGTAACAACAGTTCCATTGAAAGTATTCGTTTTTAAATCAGTAGGCGTAATTCGCGGCTCCAGCGAAAATAGAACTGAATAGAATAAAAAATAAGTAATTCGACATGCGTCAGAAATGATTGCAATTTATTTCACGTAATAATTCAGCTTTATAAATATTATGTAATACTCGCTTGTATAAGGACTGTCACGAAACACACACTGTCGTAAAAATCCAATAAACTCCCAATATTAACATTGGAAACAGTATGCTCTGAAGAAATTGCATCATTCGTTATAGATGATAAATATTTGATGTATAACGTATTTTATAAAATAATTATAAAATGTGGCTATTTATAACACATAATATTACAAATATGATTTTATAAATGAAAAAAATTAGAAACACTTAAACAAATAAGTTAAATTGCTTTTCATCTTTTTGCAAAATACATCTCTGAAAAAAATAGTTTTAGATTACTATCAAATTTTTGCCCTCAAGACTCTGTTTTTAATAATGATAGGAACAATTTTTTGTTTCTTATTTAAAAGCAATGGAATAGCGTGACGTTCTAATAAATCACCTCTGGGATGTAATTTTTGGGGTGTCAATCTTAACATTTATTTTTTTTGCACATCCTGCTGAGATAATGTGTTTTTGTCATTTATTATTATCATTTTTTAGTTTTTATCATTTTCTCCTTATAAAACATTGTTAAAATTGTACGTAGTCATAAATTTAGATTATATAAATATTTACAATTTCTTAAATCTCACTGTTTTAACAGATGTATTTGCTTTTTATAAAATCCCAAAAAAATATATATGTCTTAAAGGCGAATTCAAGCTAAAAATTATATTTTGCTTTAGCATTGTGTATGAAATATTAATATAATATTTTTCACATACCTCTACAAAATGTTATAAATAATCATGGAATTATCATTATATACATTTTTTAAATACTGTCAGTTAATACAAGTGATAATTTAATTCAATTGTAGTACTACCAAAGCCAATTTATCTCGAACTCAGACAAAAGCTGGACAGGTTGCAAGCAGACAAAGTCATTAGAACTTCATTAGAACGGAAACATATCGATCATATTGGCATCTTTGTAACTCTATCCTCAGTGGAAATCTTCTGAAAGGATTTTGTATATTAATTTAAAGAGAAAATGGCTATCGTGTATTTTCGAATAAAAAATATTATATCACTCTACGGATATTTAAAACTTATTTTTATATTGATAATTTATGAAGTTTCTGTTTTAAAAGATAACATTGATTTAGATCTAGGATGAATTTGTTTTGCTTAATATTGCTTAGTTTCGAAGGTTTTTACTAAATCTTTTACTTTCTTCTTGATAGCGCTCTGGCCTTTGGTACCACAGACTTCAGGTGAAGAATCCTGGTGGGGAACATGAATGTTTGTTTGTGGTTCGGAATTCGCTGTAAACAGTACTAGGTCCTGGTATAATTAGCCTACAGTGTGTACAAAATGTCCGTAGATCGACAAATCAATCCTTCTTGATTCATTTGGGACATAATCACTTTAACTGAAATTGACTTTTGGGACGAACTTTTGTCACATCTAGGTTATAATTGGGCCGTGTACGATAAAACAACACCTGCTTATCAGTTTGAAATATATTGCTTTTCGTCAATTTTCGGATATCCCTGAATTCAGTTTTCAAATCATAATTTCAGTAATCAAATCATAATCAATCGTCATAATAACTTTCGGAAATACTGTATTAAAATTATTTTGCTGTGATAAAATATGCTTTAATGTTATTTTCTATATGCTATTATGCTAATATGTTATTTTCTTTTCATTTTAGCATCAGCATGCATTTGTAATCTTAAAATATTGTATTTTTCATATTTAGGCAAACGAAATTAAGTATTTAATATTGTTTCGAATTTTGATGAATTATTTATATTTATTCCTAGAGATATAGAAATGATTGATTGCACAAAATAAATCTGAAATTGGCGATAAATATATATATTTATTTATTAACAATTTCTCCTGATATTTGTCTATAATTATTTTTCCGGAATAGTTTGCATTTATAGGAAACATATGCTAATGTAATTTATCTGACGCGTGATAAATTATTCTTGTATTTGAGATTCATTGATGTGTCTAATTATATCATCAAGATTACACACAAAATTTTAAACTAGAAAATTTCTTTTTGGAATCCTTTAGCAAATAATCTCATCAGAAAAGAGAGTTAGATATTTTAAATTATTTGGAGTAATGTAAGATATTAGATGCTGTCTCATGATTTTAGCATATCAAAAAATGAAAATTGAAATTGCGTTTCTTGTCACAAATTATTTTAGCTGTACCGCTCAAGTTAAATCTAATACCATCGTAAATCTTCAAAATCTCTGTTAATCCTTGCTTATTGTTCAAAATAGCACCTACAATCATTCTTTTACATCACATCCAATTTCTGAAGGTAAAAACTTTAATCTCTTAAAAATATTTCGTAATACTTTATTTTTATAAAATCTAATCAATAAATTTGTAATGCGATAAATGATTCTCACAATGCCACGATAAAAGAACATTTTTCTTCCGTAATAAAGGCTTTTTAAGAAAATAAATCTATTCTTTGAATAAGAAAAGGATTTTCTTCTCAAATCCGTTTTTTCTTTTCCTTAAAACTAAGAAGCATTTTTTAAAGTAAACACTAATACCTCATACCTTCCAAATCCTTCGATTAAAGTATCAATACTCGGAAATAAAAGTTGAGGAAAAACCCCATTATATTTTTCTGCAAAAAAGGGCAGGCTTCTATGAAAAGAAACAAACAAAAAAAAATGATATTTTTCTAAAGTAAAAACTGCAGTGCCTCCAAAGGTAAAAAGAAAGATTTGTGGGATTTTTTTTTAAAATCTTTATCTGGGAAAGTAGAGATTCTAGTCGGCTCGTCAATCTGTACTGAAATAGAAGGGATTTATCCCATAGAAACTACATGATCCGCAGATTGTGAGATTATGCATTTTCGTCTAGCTAGAGGGATGGATGTGATAAATGGATGAGTCAAGTCGATTCTAACGGTGATCAATTATTATTAAATAAGAGCTTTTGAAAAAAAAGTTATATTAAACATTGTATGTAAGAGTGACGGAGTGGCCTGTTGTATAGCATGTTCGATTACCAAACTAATATAGTTTGGTTCGAATTCAACAATTTAAACCATACAGAAAGCTGTCATGTTTATGAAATGGTAAGATAAGATACGTTTGTAGATCAAAGCTGTCTTAAATTTTTAAGTTTAAGTTTTCTGCCTCAATTTTTTGCCTTTTATTTCTAAAATTATGGAAAATCATGGGTTTGAGACATATTGATAAAGTATTTTCGATAGTACATAAGAGTGATGGAGTGGCTTGGTGTATAGCATGTTGGATTACTAAGCTAAGACATCTTGGTTCGAAGTTCAATAATTTAAACCATACAGAAAACTGTAATGTTTATGAAATGGTGAGATAAGATACATCTGTGGAGCAGGGTTGCCTATGCTTAGGTGTTTCCAACAAGAAATTATGTGTTTATTTGAAGTCTCAGGTTCTTGTCTTTTATTTCTAAAATTCTGGAAAGTCATGGGTTTTGAGACATATTGAGGAAACAAAAACATTTCTTCAATATGTCTCAAAACCCTTGATTTTCCATAATTTTAGAAATAAAACTTATTAACTTAATAAATATAACTTATTAAAAATATAACTTATTTTAGTACTAAGACTATATTATAGTATTTAATTATAGTACTTTACGGAGTTACTTGCTGAACAGCATGTTGGATTAATATACGAAGAGATCTTTTTTCGAAATTAAACAAGATAAAGTTCTCAATTATATACTTCACCGCCTGATACTTCTGCAGATTAGGGCTGTCAATGCATGCACTTTTTCTTGTGATGTTTAGTTTTGAGTTGGGATCTCGAGTTCATCGTTTTTCCTTTTATAGAAAACATTGCTTTTTAATCTTATTATCTCTTATTGAGAAAATATTTTGAAAGACTTATTTATGAGCATAATTAGAAAAATTGATGGAATGACCTGGTAAATAGCATGTTGGATTCTATTTAACAAAATTAGCCGTATGGAAAGCTTTTTGCTTATAAACTATAGTGAGAACGTGAAAAAAAAATGCTTTGCATTTGATATTGTCCAGATCCAATCCACTGGGAACTGTTATCAGATCAAACTGTCATAACAGACTTATATTGTGACTGGATACAAAATACGTGAACTTCGTCCAGCACTGTATAGTATTACTGAAAAAAATGTTCTCTTTCAACAGGACAATGCCAGGTCGAAGTGACTTAAAGGACAAAGGAGAAGGCTCTTGGTTATGAAGTGTTATCACATACACCAGACTCATTTGACAACTGTTTGTTCAACTCGATGCAAAATTTTCTTAATATAAAAAAATATTCAAAGGTTCCAGGATGTTCAGTGGGCAGTGGTGGCTGAGAAGTATAGGATCTTGTATACATCCAGCATCAACGACATTGTTGACAAATGAAGAAGGTCACAGAAAACAGTATTCAATATTTTAAACTCACTTATGAGCTTAAATAAAAAGAAATTGAATTTTCCTCGAAAAAAAAAAACCGACATAACTTTCTTACCCACCTAATAGAATAGCAAATTCTTTGGTGAAGCTTAAAAACTGAAAATTGTCAGGCAATTTGTATATTATATTTGCATGTTTATTACACTTAAAATTTTAGATATTTGTACATTGAAGTAATTCATATTTAATTGCTATTAGCAGAAAATTTTAAATATTTGCAAATTTGAAAAAAAAATTAGAATAAGTTAAAAGTATATTAAAGAAGCGTACATGTTTTGAAACTTCATTTGTGTACAATGAATTTTCTTTTTTTTTTTTTTTTTTTTTTGAATTTTCATTTCAATAGATGTTCAAAGTTTTGCAAATATAAATATTAAAATGAAGAAACCACCTCCATTGCTTTACATGAGTTTTAAATTTATTTATTTGAATATTTTATTTTAGTTTTTATAATTTATTTATTTTTTATAAATTTATTTATTTTATTCTTTTTAAAATGAAAATCATTCCAGTTAAAAAAAAAATTACTACTCATATGTTTTCTATATGTTTATGATAATGTGTTTTCCAATAAAATAAAAAGGCTAATAATATTGACTTAAAAATAAAAAAAAATATATAAGTGTAAATAAAATTATGAAGTTAACAATAATGTGATATATGTATAATCCAACTTTTTAAATAATAGCATAAAAATATTTTAATATAACTATACATTTTATTCTTAAAATATTTGTGGTAAAATTTTGAAACGAAAATTTGTTTAACATCTATATTTTTTATATAGCAATTTTTTATTTTTGTTAAAAAAAGCATTTATTTTCGTAACTGTTTTTTAATATTTGCTACAATACCAGTATGCCTGAGTATTAATTAAAAAAAAACTTAAATGTTTAAAATATTTCTTTTTGAATTAAGAATTTAATCTCTATGTAATCCTTAACTTAATATTATCATTTATTTTTTTAATTTATGAAAAACAGTAAATTAGATCATGACATTTATAAATAATGGTATGGAAATTTTATTTTCGAGTCTAGAAATATAATCATGAAAAAATTAAATTATTTATTCATTGTCAAAAACATCACAAAAACAATAATTAACCATCTCAAAACTCCTCGCATCTGTATAATTAATTAAGACTTTAATTATTTAAATTGCTTCAAAGTTAATTAATTAAATACTTTCCTTTTAACACAATAAATTATTTTTTTTTCATATTTTTGAACCGTAAAAGAAAATAAATCAATAAAATTCTCATTTGAATTCGTTCAAAAATGACTTATGCTGTTATTTGCAAATACAGTGAATAAAAATTTACATAATCAGACCCATGCCTTTTTTTTTTTCAAGTAAATAGAAAGTAATTTAAATTTATAATTTAATTTATTCATGAAAAATTCTAACTACAAAGCTAATTTTCATATTTTTATTTTAATAAATTAGCTGTTTTTCTTTTCATTTCGCTTAATAAATAAACATGAACTTTGCAGAAAAAAAAAAATGGATAAAAAATAAAGTGAATTGAAATTGAATTGCTGGTTGTGTGCTATTTTATATGGGAAATTTAATTTATCATATTGTTGTTGCTCCTTTTATTTTGTTTATTTATATAGTACATTTAATTTTTTAATTGATTATTATTTTCTTTCGAAATAAATTTTAATTTACTATGTATTTTCAATTTCAATAAATGCTGTAGTTCTTATGAATTATGTTTTTAGGGTATCTACAGAAAATTTTTTTTTGTCAGTGTTTGGTAGCATTAAATAAATATTGTAGATTAAATTTTTTTAAAAACAGACTTGTATAAAGCAAAAACATACATTATTGTTTTGTCTTTGTTATATTAATTGCATCCGAACATAAAATGTTAAAGGTGATGAATGAAGTGGTATATGGGGATGTGAAGCAACAAGTACTATAATCCCCTAATCACTATACATATGAACAGTTAGTTTTTTTTTCCTTATTTTTAATGTCACTCTCCACAACGCTCTATGATCGTGTTAGACCGCGACCTACGGTTTAAAGTGGATTCCGAGCCACTACAAATATCCATGGCACCGCCGGGACTCGAACCCGAAACCTGTGGTACCGAGCGCCAGAGCGCTAGCTACTCGGCCATTCTGGCCCCAATGTTAAAGGGAAAGAATGTTGAAATAACAAAAACAAAAACAATAACATACATTAATGTTTTTGTCTTTGTTGTTATATAAAAATAACAAAAACATACATAATAGTTTTGTCGTTGTTGTTATACAATATATAACAAAAACATAATTAATGTTTTGTTTTTGTTATTGTATAATAAATAACAAAAACGTACATCAATTTTTTTGTTTTTGCTATTATATAAAAATAACAAAAAACATACATTAATGTTTTGTTTGTGTTATTATGCAATAAATAACAAAAACATACATTAATGTTTTGTCTTTATCATTATATAAAAAAAATAAAAAAACATACATTAAATTTTTGTCTTTTTATTATACACAGTCCAGTCACATTAATGTGACCACCTGTAAAAGCCAGAATATACACTATTGTATATTATTTAGTTGGCTTTAAGTGGAGTGTGTAGTATTTAATTGGTATTAAGTGGAATTCTTTATATACACTCCACTGTGCTGCCACCTGCCTTTTGTGATTGGTTATTTCACGTTGACGTCGAAAGTAGGTGGTGGTCACATTAATGTGACAGGACTGTGTACAATAAATAACGAAAAAATACATTAATGGTTTGTATTTGTTATTGTATAAAAATAACAAATAACATCCATTAATGGTTTGTCTTTGTTATTATACAAATAACAAAAACATGCATTAATGTTTTATCTTTTGTTATTATACAACAAATAATAAAAACATACATTAATGTTTTATCTTTGTTATTATACAATAAATAATAAAAACATGCATTGATGTTTTGACTTTGTTTTTATATAATAAAGGCAAAACATTAAAATGTAAACATCCTTTTTTCATTTTATAATTGTTTTGAAATGCTGCGATTATATAATATTTTTAGGAAATGAATTTTAAAAACAGAAATGCCTTCCGTAGTAAACATGATGAATTACTTCTTTTATATGAAATGTTGTAATTTATTGCAACAAAAAGAATATTCTTATTTTTGCTTTTATTAAATTAAAGGGCAATGAACCCTTTTTAGTTTCGTTTTTAAATCTATTTTATTTTACATAACTGGTGATTATAATCCTTACAAAAGCATTCGAGGAAAAAGAAATTATTCTCAGTCAGGCGAAATGGTTGAAAGAGACGTTCACTTTTCTGTATTATATTAATTACATCCGAACATAAAATGTTAAAGGGAAAGAATGTTGAAAGTTATTTACGTTAATTAAAAAAACGAAAGTAAATATTCTTTCTTTTTGCATTCCTTCAAGTTTCTGCTTTTTATGCGCGAGTTCAAAGTATTCCGTTAAAAATTTGTCCCGTATTTACATTTTCCTTAAAAATATTTTTCGCATCGCATTGTAGATGTCGAGAAAGTCGAAGTCGTATATTTTTCTTATTGCGTTTAAAATGCCGATCTTTCTGAAATGTTTACTTTAAAGTTTTTAATAATTAACTATCCATATTTTGTAAGTATTGAATAATATAAAAAAAACGTTAACTTTTCAGACAGTATTTTTCAATATTTACAAAAGTTAAGCATGGTAAAATAATTTAAAAGACAGTTGTGACTAATATTTTATGTGTAAATGTAATTGAAAATAAATATGAAAATGGCATATCTTATGAGTTTTTACAATTGTTATATAAATGGTCTTGTTATCTCCTAATTTAAAACTAAATGACAGAAATCGAGTTATACTAATAAACAATTTTTTCCAATATAAGTACATTTTTTTTAAGAAATTGATGTAGAAATATAAAAATCATTTGAAATGTGCCACTAATATAATTAACTAAATTTAGATGTTTAATTCTAAAGAACTTAATTTTTGTTTCTTAAAGAGTTTGCTTCTAAATAAAATTGAACAAGTTATAAACAAGATTAGTTAGAATTTAGTTAGAACCAATTTTTAAGAATCTCTCACAACCAATACCTTTAATTGATTTCATTTTAACATCGTTAAATATATCAGCTTTCTATTGCATGCTACCTTTTCATTCAGTTAATTTATTTATAAAATATATCCCATGTTAAAACGTATTTGCTGTATTTATCTCAAAGAATACAATGGAGCTTCTTTAAAATAAAGATACCAAAGCTCGACTAAGCGGCAATGCGGGCCGCTGATGAATAATAGGGCGGAGGTTAATAACTCTGGCGGCCTTGCTGTAGACATTGTTTCAAAAACGAGGAACATCGATGTCGTATGTGATGTTCAATCTCTAGCCTTGTTACCTGGTTTTCCGGGTTTTCGTCCATACGATAAACCAATTCGGGATAGATCCCCCTAAAAGTCCTCCAGGATGGCACTGCCCACCTTCTTCAGCGACACGGAGCCAAATAAGACTTCTACCTACGGGTGCTCCATCACAACAGAAGCGGCCCCCCTCTTTCCATGAGAACACAAGCATTCATAGACTTGGTCTAGATGTTGCTGCCGATCAAGCGGGATAAAAAACAAAACAGTGTCTACAATTACTATTGTTTCAAAAATGAAGAGGATCGATGGCTTATGGGATGTTCAGTCTGTTGCCTTGTTGTCCTTTTACATGGTGGGAGTTTTTCAGGTTTTCTCTCATACAGTTTGAAAATGCGATGTATTTCTCCCCGAAGGTACTACTCTGCTCAGCCAAGTCAGATTTCTACCCACAAGTGATCAAACACAACAGATTCTGTCTTCTGTTTGATTCTGTCCATGTCTCTTTCATTCCTTTGAGACCACATGGGTTCATGGATTTGATCTAGATGTTACTGTCTACCAAGTGGGATAAAAAACAAACAAAAAACAAAGAAACCAAATATTATCCAATTTTTCTATTTTCTGTTTAATATGACAAGAATTATTTTCAATAAATTAATATCACATTAATAAATTACACATTTCTTATAATTTCAAATATTTGTATTATTAATTTTATTGTTCTGTAATTGAAAAACTTGTTCGTTGTTTCACACAATTCAGTTATCAGAACTTTGATCAAGAACGTTTTGAAATAACCTCGATTTAACAAAGTGGCATACAACATAAATTTAGACATCAGATATGTCACTTAAATTACCAAAGCCCTAAAGTAATTTTTGAAATAATTCAAGCTTTATACCAGTTTGGCCTTATGAGTCCATGTATTAAATAATATAAAAAAGGAGTTATCTGTAGATCAATATCCGCAGTACGTGATACCTAAATTGCCAATTGCTATAAATACATTGCCAATTTTTATCAAGAACGTTTTGAGATAACCTCGATTTAACAAAGTGGCAGACAATATAAGTTTCGACATCAGATACATCACTTAAAATACCAAAACCTTATGATAATTTTCGAAATAATTCACGCTTGATACCAGTGTCCATGTATTGAATAATAGAAAAAAATGAGCTATCTAACAAATGTTTAGATCAATATCCGCAGTACTTGATATCTACATTTGCCCAATTTCATCCTGAATTATCGGCTTTGTTTCATTTCACTTCGCGACACACTTTGCGCTTAACCCTAATCGATGGGAACCACCTCAATGCAATCGAATCAAACTTCCCAACAACAATGGAAGTGCATTCTTCTCTTTTACGTCGAAACAATGTCCCTGCTGCTAAAAGGAGGAATGGCGACCGTTATTGGAAGACATTTAGGATCGAAAGTCCGCCGATTCATTGGAAATCTCGCATTGCAAGAAGAAGAACCTCGGCAATCATTTCCGGACATTGTTTCGAGAATAATATCTGCAGATAAGGAAATAACACCTGGCTCATTATTGGCTGCAAAGAGACGGAAATAGCATTCGAGATTGTTCTTTTTAGAGGTTATTTGCTGATTATGATGATGTCGCCATGCAGACGTTATGTCTTATGGTTGTTGAAATGGAACTCTTTGCAAATATTAGTAGTGAGAAATTCAGTTTTAGTTATGGGAAATATTAGAGGTAATGTATTAAGTAAGCGAGGAGTTGACATTATCTTTTGAAGATAGATAATCCTTGAGTATTAGAATTGTGTATTATTTTGCACAAGGTAATAAATATTCAGTTTACAACTCCAGTAAATGATATCACAATCTTCCAAATATTACCCAATAAAAAACAAAAATTCAAAATATTACCCAATTTTACCATTTTCGATTTAATATGACGGGACACAAATTGTTTTCAATAAATTATCATTAGAGAAATAAATTACACATTTCTTATAGTTTCAAACATTTGTATCAGTAATTCTTATCTTGTTCTGTAATTAAAAAACTTGTTCATTTTTGCAAAATGTAATTATCATAATTTCTATCAAGAACGTTTTGAGATAACCTCAATTTAACAAAGTGGCCGACAATATAAGTTTAGACATCAAATATATCACTTAAATTACCAATGCCTTAAGGTAATTTTATGGAATAATTCAAGCTTGATACCAATTTGGCCTTATGAGTCCATGTAATGAATGACACAAACAAAGAGATACACACGGTAAATAATATTCTGTTTATAACTCCAGTAAATAGAGCAATATCTGTATTGCATTGCCCAATTGCAATAATCTATTGCCAATTTTTATCAAGAACGTTTTGAGATAACCTCGATTTAACAAAGTGGCCCACAATATATAAATTTAGACATCAGACATATCACCGAAATTACCAAAGCCCTAGGTTAATTTTTGAAATAGTCCATGTATAAAATAATATAAAAAAGAGCTATCTAACAAATGTTTAGATCAATATCCGCAGTACTTGATATCTACATTGCCCAATTTCATCCTGAATTATCGGCTTTGTTTCATTTCACTTCTCGACACACTTTGCGCTTAACCCTAATCGATGGGAACCACCTCAATGCAATCGAATCAAACTTCCCAACAACAATGGAAGTGCATTCTTCTCTTTTGCGTCGAAACAATGTCATTGCTGCTAAAAGGAGGGATGGCGACCCGTTATTGGAAGACATTTACGATCGAATGTCCGACCGATACATTGGAAATCTCGCATTACAACAAGAAGAACGTCGCCAATCATTTCCGGACATTGTTTGGAGAATAATATCTGCAGATAAGGAAATAACCCCCTGTTTCATTATTGGCTGCAAAGAGACATTCGAGATTATTCTTTTTTAGAGATGATTTACTGATTATGATGATGTCCCTTATGTGGACGTTATATCTTATAGTTGTTGAAATAAAACTCTTTGCAAATGTTAGGAGAAAGATAACTAAAATTAAATACTTGTAGATATTAGAGGTAAGGTATTAAGTAACCGAGGGGTTGACAATCATTTTGTATTAGAATCTTGTATTGTTAATTATGATGTGTACATGGTAACTAATAATCACTTTTACAACACCAGTAAATGATAACTTAATTACCTAAATCTCCAAATCACCAATTCTCCTAAATTACCAAAAACCAAGATAATTTTCGAAATAACCCTTGATATCTGTTTGGCCTTATGAGTCCGAGTATTGAATAATATAAAAAAAAAGTGTTATCTGCAGATCAATATTCGCAGTACTTGATATCCACATTGATCAATTTCAATAACTACATTGTCAATTTTTATCAAGAACATTTTGAGATAACCTCAATTTAACAAAGCGGCCCGCAATATAGGTTTAGACATCAGATATATCACTTAAATTACCAAAGCCCTAAGGAAATTTTCGAAATAATTCCTGTGAAATTATGTTGCCATATATTGAATAATATAAAAAAAAAAGATATATCTAACAAATGTGTAGATCGATATCCGCAGTACTTGATATCTAGATTGCCCAATCTCATCCTGAATTATCGGCTTTGTTTCATTTCACTTTGCGACACACTTTGCGCTTAACCCTAATCGATGGGAACCACCTCAATGCAATCGAATCAAACTTCCCAACAACAATGGAAGTGCATTCTTCTCTTTGCGTCGAAACAATGTCATTGCTGCTAAAAGGAGGGATGGCGACCGTTATTGGAAGACATTTAGGATCGAATGTCCAACCGATTCATTGAAATCTCGCATTGCAAAAAGAAGAACGTCGCCAATCATTTCCGGAACATTGTTTCGAGAATAATATCTGCAGATAAGGAAATAACCCCTGGCTCATTATTGGCTGCAAAAGGGACAAAAATAGCATTCGAGGTTATCCTTTTTAGATGTGATTTGCTGATTATGATGATGATGTCGCTATGTAGACGTTTTTTATCTTATGGTTGTTGAAATGAAATTCTTTGCGAATGTGAGAGTAGAACAACTGAAATGAAATATTTGTAGATATTAGTAGTAAGGTATTAGATAACTGAGGGACTGATATTATCTTTTGAAGGTAGATAATCCTTTTGTATTAGAATTGTGTATTATTGATATGTGGTGCACAAAGTAACTAATATTAAGTTTACAACACTAATAAATGATAGTACAATATTTTAAAAAGTTTACAAGAAAAAAAAAAATTTATATCTTTTAGTTCATTTAATATAAATGGCTCTTCAATGTGTCAAGTTCGAATTCAAATTTAAGATTTAAAGTAAAAGTAATTTATATTGCCTTTGGGAACTGTGCAATTCCAATTTTCTTACTTTACAAGCAATAATTTTCCAGTTCAACAGTGAAAATTACAATTTGTTTTTTTTTTTTTTTTTTTTTTGAAAAACATTTTTGTGATAAAATTGTAATTGAAGAACACATTTTTGTATAAGTACTTATATTGGTGGACGGTAATTTTATTAATTTTTTTTTTTACAACTGCTACACGATTGAAATAAATGTCATGATTAGATAATAATATAGCAGATTTTTATTGGATTCATAGTTAGCTAAATGGTATCTGGAAATTTTTACCACGCATTCATAAAAATAAGAGATTGATATAATATTTTCTTGGTGAACTATACAATTAATTTATTCACAATCACACGAAATGTAAGAAAATTCAAAAAAATAATAATTTAAATAATCGGTCTGATGGTATCGAAATGTCAAACAATTTCATAGCCTGATAAGCAACTTTCAATCATTAATCATATTAATTTCAATGCAACAATTTTTCAAAATTTTTAATTTTTCTTATTTGTTAACTTGAAAACATAATTGTTTAATTACTAAATTATAAAAATGTATGCTTTTGTAATTTTAAAATTTGTATATATTTTAAAAAAACCTAAAACAATTTTAATTTAAATTTACAATGAATTTAAATTTCAAAATATTAAATTTACAATAAATTTTGATAAAATTACTAATTACTTAAGCCGAATTATTTTTGATTTTATTTTGCATTATAACGTGAAAATATTTTATAATCAATAAATGGACATGAAATATAAGCTGTCAGTGAAATTTTTTCAATGTTTTTTTTTTTATATTTTCAATAAACAATTAATAATAAAGATTATATTCTACTAATAATAAATATTTTCTTTCTATAATAATTAATAACAAATATATATTTACATAAATATAGATAAATGAACACCAAATTTTTTAAAATAAGAAAAAAAAAATGACTTATTAGTCTAGATATATTATGGATATATATATTTTTGATATTTATTTATATTTTATTATATTTAAATATAATTATACAGTTATAAAACACACAGGTTTTAACAGTGAATTGAAACCTCATACGATGAATAGAACAAGCTTTGCTATAACAAATCTATTTAAATATTAAAAGACAGATTAAAATAGATAATGATATATTCTAATAATCTATTTAAATAGAGAAAGCAAGATTTAATCTTAAACTTTCACATTTTTAATCCATTCTAAAAGCGAAAAGCACTTAAAACATTATCTACGGAAAGGTTCTTTTCTTTTTAATCGAAAAAAAAAAAAGATAATTATATCCCTTAATAATTTTTCCCCGATGCATTTAAAATAAACTGCAATGTAATTTACTGCTTTTAGAACATGAATATAAATCACGATTTCATTTAAAAACATTGCTTTTAAAAAATGTTTATTTTTATGTTGAAACCTATAAAAAACAGAGTTTACGTACTGCAGAAAATATTCAGTTGTCCTGAATAATTTAGTACATGTTCCCTAATACATTTTAGCTTTCTCCATCACTTTGTCTTAGAGCGCTTTCTTTTGAAGTTTAGTTTTTTGCACTGCTTCTTAAACTTTGTAATTTAATCCGTTTCAACTTTTTGCAAAGATTAGTGTTTCCTGAGTAAGTACATTTTTTAAAGCTTTCAATTCAATTAAACAGCATCTTTTTAAATTGAACCCCAGTACATTGTAATATATATATATATATATATGTGTGTGAATGTGAGTGCATAGTGTTACTTTTATATATTTGTAAGAAATGTAAAATTCTTCTTCAATCATGGCTTAATGGCTTAACAGTTTCTTTTATAAAGTCCAATTTTAAAAGTTTGAGAAAAAAGAAACATTGCTTTGTTATGTTTTTATGTCGAAATCAATTTTAACAAATTCAAAAGGTTTTTTATTTCAATTTGCATTTAATAAGTAATGAACGCTAAAATACTATAAGAGTTTTTTTGAGACTTAATATAGAATTTAAATAACTTTAAATGATAAAAAAAGCCAAGACTTAAAAATGTATAAAACAATAATTTTAAAAAATATTTTGAATTCGATTATATTTTTGGTTTTTATTAATTAATATTTTTGCTAAGTTTGTATCCTTGATTGGTTCGCATTTTTGTTTAATAGATGAATTATTGTAAAATATTAAAAATCTGTAGTCGAAGATGGCATATATTAATTGGATTTTTTTATTATGTTTGCTTCTTTTTTTTCTCGTACAGCCCATAAGATCTGGAAAAAGGTAACCATATCTTTTAACATGTTCACTACCTAAAATTTATTAAAAGGCTATATTAATCAAGTAATGGATTATTAATGATGCTTAGAATAATGAAATATTGCGTATTAGTGTCTGGAATTTCTACATCTGGTAGATTGATAAATTTGTTGATTTTTTACTTGCATTTTAATATTTTTGTAGATATTTGTTTATACATTGGTACAACCATACATGTTATAAATTTAATAATATATAAACAAAGCAAAATACATAAATGCACAAAATATATATATATATAAACAAAGCAAAAGTAATTCTTGTTAGCTGTCTGATGGAATCGTTTAGGGATGTTAGCATATATAACATGTTATCAGATATTTATACCAAAGCTGTTACAACAATATGTTAGACAATTACTCGTATATAATTATGTTATTACGAGTAGTTATATATTACGAGTACCTATTTTTAAAGTTATAAATTATTGAAGATTGACTCTAATCATATTTCAGATGCTTTTCTGTTTTTTCAGCATTGGACATGTGGTTCTTGGTGAATGATCTGCATGACCAAAATTATGCCATCATGACACTTATAGAAGACCAGTCTTATGTTGTATGCAATATATGTGCCATCATGCCACAGATACCAGGCTTTAAAAGTGTGTTTGCAAGATGTTTGCAATCATGCCCCTGATACCAGGCATGTGTTATGCAATATATTTGACCTCAAGCCCCATATACAAAATCTAACACGTTCTATTATGCAATATATTTGCTATCATGCCCAGATACCAGATACAACATGTGCTGTTCAGCAAATGTATTTGACATCGGAATTTGATTGGTATATATATATATATATGAAGCCAAACGTGCTCAATTATTAAAGATTATTTTTTTAGAAGAAAAAAAAGCATGTGGTGTATTATATTTACACCCTCTCATATTTCATTAAGTTACTGTATCCTTGCAAAACCAATTGATGAAATCTTTGTAACCTTTCCTTGCCCGAGAAATTCTCCATTTAATATAAATATTTTGTGATATTAAACTAACAGTAGAAGTTTCATAAAAATTCTTTTTTCAAATATGTGCAATAAAAATAATTATGTTTTACTTCTGTATTAAAATATTACAATATAATATTTGCTACATCAATTATTCTAACGAAATCATAAGAAGAATGCTATTGCAACTTTAAATAAATCTTTTTGTTTTTCATGCAAACAAATTTTGATAAATAGCTCTCTGAGTTAGATTTTCATGCATACATCCTGGGTTTGAAAACTTTGTACTGCACACAATACTTATTTTGCCAACGCTTCTTTTCTTTCCCACAAAAAACATTGTTATCTAGGGAAAACATTTACATTGTACTTCGGGTACACATTTTATTTTTCTGTCCACACAAAGAAACTACAGTACGACCATTGTTACTTCCAGGTCCTCTGATAGGGGAGAATAAGACAAAACGAAAAACTAATGCAATCCCTTCTTTGTCCCTAGAAAAGATCATTCATTTCAAGTTGACGCCGTCCTATCCGAGGCGTCACCATTAACACGTGACCAGTGACTTATATGCCTCTCCCCCTATTAGCTAACGGCCATTAATGAAGACTAATAAAACGCGTGTTAGTTTCCAGAGTCTAATCCACAGATTAAGTCTGGATCACAAGGCTTTGCCTTGAAGACCAGGCGATAAGTTTAAAGGCCGTTGCAAATCAGAATTACTATCTGCCGGAGAAGCTCAGGATGGGGTAATGGGCTTGGGGACTAAATCCTGAACCCCTTTATCAATGAGCTTTTAAAAAGGTTTTGCATAATAGAGTACTCAGAAAAAATAACTTTTGATCCGTGTTTTATAAAAACAGAGCTAAAGGAGAAAAAAAAATAAAAGATTCTTTTTTAACTCTTGTTATTTAGTAGATCAGGAATCGTTTAGTTCAATGTTTTAAATTTAAAAAAACCAAAAACCAGAAGGTTGAAATTTTAGCTTTTGGTACTTAAAATATAAGCTCCTAAAGAAGATACTTATTTACTAATGTAAAAAAAATTTTAGTTCTTGGTATGAAAGTATTTTTTATATTTCAAGATATAATGATGGAAGTTTAAGGTTTAAGGTACTAGAAGGATTTAATTTTTTGTGAAAGATCGTAAAAAAATCAATCTTGATTAAAAGATTAATAAAATCATTCAAATTACTTCTATGTTCAGCATTATAAAAATCTTTTAACACTTTGAAAAATTATGAATAAAATATTGTTGAGCTTTTTTTGCATCATTTGCGGTTTCCTTTAGAGAGATTTTCATTAATGATTTTGTTTTTGAAAGCTGCATCCTAATTACTTATAAAATAGATTTTTTTAATAAATACTTTGCTAAAAGTGACCCAGAGACACACGAGGGGGCATTATATTTCATTCTTCAAGTCTTTTTGACAAATATGACATTTAAACACAACTTTAAATCGGGTGTAGAGAAGCATCTAAACGTAAGTACTGAACGATTTATAACGTGGACACCACTTTGTGGCTCCTGATGCCTAAAGATAAGTTGTTGTCGCGCGCTTTAGACTGTTAACAAATCATGACTGTCTGAGATGTATTGGTATTGCCGTCTCCTCGGATTGTACTCGTAAATAATAATTGATCGGATTGCACTCGATCATTAATCTGAAGGAAACCGCAAAAGATACAAAAAAAAAGCTTAACAATATTCTCGTCAACCTATGACAGCCACACGTTAGATATGTGCTCTCCACTATGTGGTTTTAATTGCATTGTTGAAAATTACTGGAGACCTCATGTACTCATGGCATGTAAGTTCTAATCTATATATGACATTTGTTAAATAAATTATTAAATATATGTTACTAACATTGTTTTTAGATGTTATAAAGCTTGAAAATAAGCAAAAAGTAATTCAAAGTAAAGTCCAATACTCGCCAAACATTTAACATTTTTTTTTTTAAACTTTTGTAGAAATTATTCAATTAAGTCATTAATAGCTTTGTTGAAATGTATTGTTTGTTACTTTAATATTCCTATAGCTTTTCTTTTTATTGTTATTCTGAATTGTTATTTTTAAATTTATAATTTTGCTGATATTTGTAATTTTGATTAGAAGATTTTATTACTTATTTCTGAAAGATTTGTGTGTGTTGCACGAGGGTACTCTGTAATTTCATTATACAAATATAAAATTAAATTATAATAATAGCAGACAAACATTTAACATTTTTTTTTTATAGTCGTTGAAATTATTCAATTAAGTCATTGATAGCCTATATTAATTGCTACTTTAATGGTCTTTTTAAGTAATTTTCAAGCTTGTCTTTATTATTATTTTGTATTGTTATGCATTTTAAATTTATAATTTCTCTGATATTTATAATTTTAGATTAGATTTTATTATTTATTTCTAAAAGCCTTGTGTGTGCTGCACGATTCGCATTTTGTAATTTTCATTTTTAAAAATATAAATTAAAATTTAATAAGCCTTATTATCTACTATCATTATCTTTATAATTATTCTTTTTAAGTTAAAAACTTTATATCCCATGAAGATTATTTAATGGATTGTTTTAAACAACATTTTCTTACTGCAACAATAAAAACTCAGCATCTTATTGAAAGCTCGGAAAAGAGAAAAAAACTTATGTGACGAATTAACTGGCATTTGAATTTTATAAAGATGATATATTATCACAAATATATACACTGTTATACAAAAAAAATTTAGAAATATCTTAAATTTAACAGTTAGCAAAAAAAAAAAAAAAAAAAAAAAATGGAGAGACGATCCATTAACAAAATGATAGTGGAGTTTTTTAATGATCATTTAGTCAAATTATATTGTCTTTAAGTCCCATGTGTTAAAAAAAATCATAAAACTAAAAATTCCATGAAATATTTTCATTTAAACTAATTATTAATAAAAAATTCTTTATCACTGACAGAAGAACATAATATATTGAACAAAATTTACAAAGATATTAAAGAAATGCTCTTAAGGTATTTATTTTATATTCTGCTTAATCTTTAGTTTCATAGTTTAAATTTTTGAGACAAATATACGGTTGTGGACCAATTTGTTTCTGTTTTAAAAAAATCCGATTTACATTTTTTTGGCTTATTTTTCCATTTTAAAGTTAGGAATTGAAAAGTTATAATTATTCATTCTATATTATTAAAATTTTTGATTGCCTAACCATTTTAATTATTTTTTTAAAATTTTTCTTTATTGCATTGTAATATTCTTGCTGCAGAATATAAAGTATTTATCTATTATTATTTTTTGATAAAATAGTTTTTACTTTATTCACAATACGTTTCTTATATTGTAATATTCCTTACAGCAGAATACACAGTATGTCTTCTGAAATAATATTTATTATATCTTAGTTTAATAAAAGGATATCATTATGTCCTTAGAAGGAATAAAAAACATTAATAACAAATTAATGTTTAACACCAGCTTAATTGCTTTACCATCCATTACGGTTAACCCTACAGTTAAAATTACACCTCTGTCATGGGCCCGTTCAAGTTACGAGATCATTAAAGTATTGATCTAGAGACCAGCACGTTTAATCACTTTCCACTGCTCTACATACTTCCTGCTCAAACTTTATGCCCTCCAGCCCATTTTAAGATCCATCGCCTCAATCTTAGGGTGCCATTTCACCAAGAAGAATTTTACCACCTCGTAAAAGCGAGCTGGACTCTTGGGACAACGCAGTGTGGTGAAATGTCCTTAAAAAGTCCTTAATAAAAGTCCTTAATAAGATGAGTAGGGGCATCGAAGGCACCCCCATCCCCCTCAATTTATTCGAGACACGAGATCGAATGTCTTGTGAGCTTAGGACGCTAAGTGCAGGGGCATTAGGACGAAGGGCACTGTTGCTAATTCCATTCCGCTTGAATAGTTCCGCTGGAATGGGTACAATTAGGGGCCAGGGCGTTAAATGGTGCTGGGAATAATGGGGGATACAAATCATGGACCTCTTCAGGCCCGAATAAACTGGGGCTGCTCCATTTCGACAGATTGGGGCCAATTTGGGCCGCTATCTTATCGGGTGATTATGGTCCTGATATACTCAGGTTTGTATGCGTTGTAGGGTACAAGATTCTGGTTTAGTGAATGGTTGTAGAGCTCAGTAACATATGCTTAAAATTATTACTGTGTAGTCTTTATTCGTGAAGATTGTTTCAATTGAGTTCTCGAATGAGGAAATTAAAAGAATGTTCTATTGCTATCTGTCTGTATCAGATATCATAATATTTTATCATTATTTAAAATTTATTTAGGTACTTCTGTTAGGAATAATTCACATTATTCATAGAAAAGGAACATTAAAGAATTAATATGGATTAAAAAATGTATAAAAAATATTCAAACAGAAATAAATACGAAAACATTAAAAGCAATAGTCTTTGAAGCAATAATTTATAATAATAATGAAATTATTTTTGCTTATTGAATACTTAGTGATATATTAATAAAACTATTATTAAAATTTTCTCTATATTATTAAAAATTTTTTGATAGCGTCGTTCTTACGTTATTTGCAATATTTTTCCTTTATTGTAATTGTATTGTTATATTCCTTGCTGCAGAATACATAGTATATCTTCTGAAATAATATTTATTATATCTTAGTTTAATAAAAGGATATCATTATGTCCTTAGAAGGAATAAAAAAAACAATAATATCAAATTAATGTTAAACACCAGCTTAATTGCTTTACCATCCATTACGGTTAATCCTACACTTAAAATTACACTTCTGTCATGGCCCATTCATATTACGAGATCATTAAATTGTCGATCTAGAGACCATCACTTTTAATCACTTCCCACTGCTCTACATACTTTCCGCGCAGACTTGTGCCTTCCAGCCCATTTTAAGGTCCATCGCGTTCAATCTTAGGTGCCATTTCTCCCCAGGAAGAATTTTACCGCCCTCCTAAAAGTGAGCTGGACTCTTGGAGAAAACGCAGTGCGATGGAAAAGTCCTTAATAAGATGAGTAGGGGCTTCGAAGGCACCCCCCTCAATTTATTCGAGACACAAGATCGAATGTCTTGTGAGCTTAGGACGCTAAGTGCAGGGGCATTAGGACGTGGGGCACTGTTGCTAATTCCATTCCGCTTGAATAGTTCCGCTGGAATGGGTACAATTAGGGGCCGGGGCGTTAAACGGTTCTGGGAATAATGGGGGGATACAAATCCATGGACCTCTTCAGGCTACAATGAACTGGGGCTGCTCCATTTCGACAGATTGGGGCAATTTGGGCCGGTATCTTAGGGGTGATTATGCCATTATATACTCAGGTTTGTATGCATTGTAGGGTACACAAAGGAGGCAGGGGCACATGCATTGTAGGGTACAAACCATTCTCTAAACGAGAATGGTTTGTTAGAGCTCAGTAACATATGCTTAAAATTATTACTATGTGTTCTTTATTCTTGAAGATTGTTTTAATTGAGTTCCGGAATGAGGTAACAAAATGAATGTTCTATTGATGTCTATCTGTATCAGATATGGCAGTATTTTATCATTATTTAAATATATATTAGTTGGTTCTGTTAAGAATAATGCACATCATTCATAGAAAAAAATATTAAATGGTGAATATGGATGGAAAAATATCAAAAAATATGTAAATAGAAATATGCATGAAAACATTGAAAATAATAACTTTTATAGTAATTATTTATAATAATTGAATTATTTTTGTTCATAGAATACTTGTGTTATATTTATAAAATCACCTTGTATCTTCAAAGTTAATGTAGATTGTGCTTTACATCCTTAGAAAGAATCTCTAGGCATCTGTGCCTGATACAGTAATTAATAAGTGCAAAAGGCTATTTCGAAGAGGAATATATTTCATAACAAATTTTTCAGAAAAAAATATGATTGCTAATATTATTCAAGGAAAACCATGTTTAAAAACATTTTACAAAAACAAATATTTGTAGCTTTTACACTAAGTGTAAAAAGGGGAAAATGGAAAAAAAAAAGGGTTTTATATTGTAATTGTATTGCAGTATTCCTTGCTGTAGAATACATAGTATATCTTCTGATATAATGTTTATTATATCTTAGTATAATGAAAAAGATGCCATTGTGTCCTTAGAAGGAATAAAAAACCCATCAATAGCAAATTAATATTTAACACCAGCTTAACTGCTTTACCATCCATTACGGTTAACCCTACAGTTAATATTACACTTCTGTCATGGCCCGTACAAGTTACGAGATCATTGAATCTAGAGACCAGCACTTTTAATCACTTTCCACTGCTCTACATACTTCCCGCTCAATCTTATGCCTTCCAACCCATTTTAAGGTCCATCGCTTTCAATCTTAGGTGCCATTTCACCCAAGAATTTCACCCCCTAAAAGTGAGCTGGACTTTTGGAGAAAACACAGTGTGATGGAAAAGTCACTAATAAGATGAGTAGGGGCTTCCAAGGCTCCCCCTCAATTTATTCGAAACACGAGATCGAATGTCTTGTGGGCTTAGGACGCCAAGTGCAGGGCATTAGGACGTAGGGCACTGTTGCTAATTCCATTCCGCTTGAATATTTTCCGCTCGAATGGGTAGAGGTAGGGGCCAGGGCGTTAAAAGGTGCTGGGAATAATGGTGGGTACAAATCCATGGACCTATTCGGGACCGAATAAAGTGGGGCAGCCCCATTTCGACAGATTGGGGGCAATTTGGGCCGGTATCTTAAGGTGATTATGGCCATTATATACTCAGGTTTGTATGCGTTGTAGGGTACACGATTCTGGTTTAGTGAATTCTTGCAGAACTCAGTAACATGTGCTTAAAATTATTACTATGTAAACTTTAATCTCGAAGATTGTTTCAATTGAGTTCCGGAATGAGGATTAAATGAAAGTTTTATTGATATCTGACTGTATCAAATATAGAAGTAGTTTATAATTATTTTAGAATTTATTAGGTAGTTCTGTTAAGAGTAACTCACATCATTCATAGAAAAAAATATTAAATTAATAATATGGATTAAAAATATGTCGAAAAAATATATAAGTAGAAATAAATATGAAAACATTGAAAATTATAAATTTTGTAGTAATTTGTTTAAGTAAAAGAATTATTTTTGTTCATTGAATACTTAGTGATATATTTATAAAACCATCAGGTATCTTGATAATTAATATAAATTAATCCTTACATTATTAGCCAGAATTTAAAGACATCTGTGACTTATAGAGTTAGTAAAAAGGACCAAAAGGCCATTTCGAAGAGGGGTATATTTCACAATATATATTTTTCAGAAAAAACTATGACTGCTAATATTATTCAAAGAAAACCATGTTTAAAATATTTAAAAACAAATCTTTGTAGCTTTTGCACTAAGTGAAAAAAGGGGAAAAAAAAGGTTTTTATATTGTAATTGTACTGCAGTATTCCTTGCAGCAGAATACACAGTATATCTTCTGAAATAATATTTATTATATTTTTTTTTATAATAAAAGGATATCATTTTGCCCTTAGATGAAATAAAAAAACCCATCAATACCAAATTAAGGTGTAACACCAGCTTAATTGCTTTACCATCCATTGCGGTTAATCCTACAGTTAAAATTACACTTCTGACATGGGCCGTTCAAGTTACGAGATCATTAAAGTATCGACTGCTTCCACCACATCTTCCCACTGCTCTACATACTTCCCGCTCAAACTTATGAGCTGCAGCCCATTTTATGTCCATCGCCTTCAATCTTAGGTGCCATTTCCCCTAGAAGAATTTTACCACCCCCTAAAATTGAGCTGGACTCTTGGAAAACGCTGTGTGATGGAAAAATCCTTTATAAGATGAATAGGGGCTTCGAAGCCCCCCTCCCCCCAATTTATTCGAGACACGAGATCGAATGTCTCGTGAGCTTAGGACGCTAAGTGCAGATGCATTAGGACGTAAGGGCACTGTTGCTAATTCCATTCCGCTCGAATAGTTTCCTCTGGAATGGGTACAATTAGGGGCCAGAGCGTTAAACGGTGCTGGGAATAATGGGGGATACAAATCCATGGACCTCTTCAGGCCTGAACGAACTGGGGCTGCCCTATTTCGACAGATTGGGGGCAATTTGTGCCGGTATCTTACGGGTGATTAGGGCCATTATATACTCATGTTTGTATGCGTTATAGGAGACAAGATTCTGGTTTAGTGAATGGTTGTAGAGCTCAGTAACATATGCTTAAAATTATTACTGTGTAGTCTTTATTCGTGAAGATTGTTTCAATTGAGTTCTGGAATGAGAAAAATTAAAAGAATGTTCTTTTGATATCTGTCTGTATCAAATATCGAAATGTTCATTATTATTTTAGAATTTATTAGGTAGTACTGTTAAGAATAATTCACATCATTTATGGAAAAAAAAATAATAAATGATTAATATGGATTAAAAAATTTCGATAAAAATATGGAAATAGAAATAAATATGAAAACATTGAAAATAATAGTCTTTGTACCAATTATTTATAATAATTGAATTATTTTAGTTCATTGTTTACTTAGTGATATATTTATAAAACCATCTTGTATCTTCATAATTAATAAAAATTGATCTTTACATTCTTAGCCAGAATTTAAAGGCATCTGTGGCTGATAAAGTAATTAAAATGTGAAAAAGTACGAAATTCGAAACTGGATATATTTTGCAATGTATTATTTTCAGAAAAAAATATGTGTGCTGATATTATTAAAAAGAAAACCACGTTTAAAAATAACAAAAGACAAATGTTTGTAGCTTTTACACTACGTGTAAAAAGGGAAAATAGTGAAAAAAAATAAAAACCATTTAACAAATATGAAATCAACACCAAGGTAAGGACAAAGAATTTTATCTTTATCTACCTTACCTTTACATTTTAATCTCTTTTTTTTTTTACAATAAAGATTCTTATTATTTTTAAAAGTAATTTCACCAATTAACTGTTTTATTTATTCGTTTGTTTTTCGTTGAATAAAAATATTTTTATTTTACAAAATTTGATTTTTTTTTTTATTTTACAAAATTTGATTTTTTTTTTTTTTTTTACAAAATTTGATTTTTTTTTTACATAAATGTTTGCTGTGTGTCAAAAGAAATTTATCATGATAGTACTTACATTGCTGTTTTCAATAATTTCTCCACACTAACTAGCATTAACTTAATTCTTGCATGTGGAGGACAAGATTTTTAGTAGTTTATTTTCTCGTTAATATTAATTTCAATAAAAATCTCTTTCTTGATTGTAATTTGCTATAATTCAACTAAAAACAAAGTTTTCAATGGATTAATGAGTTATCTGTAATGTGTAGGCTAAAATAAAAAAAAAAAAACACATAGTCACATCTTTAAACTGGAAGTTTTACTTTTTTGTTTGAGAATTGATCAATACCATCAGTCAAAAGGAATGGATGTATGAATGCCAATAAATAAAAACAAATCCAAAAGGGGGATTTCCAATAATATCTCTTAAACTTAAGTCACATTTAAAATAGTTATTTCAAACATAAATAACTTTTTTTCTAATGCAGCGGGCAAATACTTAGACAGTTATCCCTTAGGCAGCAGCCCTTGTTTTATGCCATAACCAAGGGCTGCACCGACGTTGCTCATTTAGTTCTACTCAGGGGATACGTGTAGTTTGAAGATATACTACGGTATATATACAAAGATATATACTCCACAACACTCTACGATCTTACTAAACCGGGACCTATGGTTTAAAGTGGATTTCGAAAACCACTACAAAAATCCCTGGCACCTCCGGGACTCAAACCCGAATCCTGTAGTACTGAGTGTCAGAGTAACGTCGAGCCTGATGAGAGAGTAACGTCAGAGTTACATCGAAAAATATAGAGAGCATGATGGTTTTCACAATACATAATATTGTGTTTTATTGAAATAAAGGTTATATTAGCCTTGATTTTAATTATTAATCTCTGAGGTTTATAATCATTTTATTATATCTGTATATTTATAATTGTATGTTATATCTGTATAAATATATATATAGTAGTAATATTTTATTAAAAGTTCACTGGTTCACTCTTAGTTTATTGGTAGATGTATAATTCAAAATGTATATCCTAAATTTCATAAAAGAAGAAAAAAGGCTGATTTGTCCAGTTATTATGGACATAAATGCTTTTGATAATATTTGTTTATATATTATTATATTTAGATATAATTATATAGTTTTAAAACAACGTCAAATTTTAGCAGTGAAACAAAAATTCAAACGATGAATTACAAGTTTTGCTTTAACAAGAAATTTATTTAAATATTAAAAAGCAAGATTATTAGAATGTATTATTATCTACTATAATCTATTTAAATACAAAAGAGCAAGATTTAATCTTTTAACTTTCACATTTTTAATCCATCGAAAAAGCACTTAAAACATTAACTATAGATAAGGCTCCTTCTTTTAATCGAAAAAAAAAAAAAGATAATTATATCCATTATAAATTTTTTTCCCGATGTATTTAAAATAAACTGCAATGTAGTTTACTGCTTTTAGAACATGAATATAAATCACGATTTCATTTAAAAACATTGCTTTTTTAAAAAATGTTTATTTTTTTATGTTGAAACCTATAAAAGAACAGAGTTTACGAACAGAAAAATATTCAGTTGTCCTGAATAATTTAGTACATGTTCCCTAATACATTTTAGCTTTCTCCATCACTTTGTTTTAGAGCGCTTTCTTTTTGAAGTTTATTTTTTTGCTCTGCTTCTTAAACTTTGTAATTTAATCCATTTTAACTTTTTGCAAAGATTAGTGTTCCTGAGTAAGTAAATTTTTTAAAGCTTTCAATTCAATTAAACCAGCATCTTTTTGTAATGTTGTAATGTATATATATGCATAGTGTTACTTTTATATATTTGTAAGAAGTGAAAAACTCTTCAATCATGGATTAATGGCTTAACAGTTTCTTTATAAAGTTCAGTTTTAAAAAGTTTGAAAAAAAAAAGGTAAAAATCGTGGTAATTTACTAATAGACCATAAATAATATATATTATATATATAAACAAAGCAAGTAATCCTCGTTAGCTATCTAATGGAATCGTTTATGGATGCCAACATATTAAGATGTTATCAGATATTTACACCAAAGCTGTTAGAACAATATGTTAAACTATATATTTACTAACTATACGGAGTCATTGTCTATGTAAGGAGTATGTAACCTTTACTCACCCATGTTTAATGTTATAATTGATTGAAGCTTCGCCCTGAAAGTGTCTACACTAAATCACTGAAAATCAAAATAACAGAGCACTGGTTTGCTAATAACACCTAAAGAGATATCTTTTGATGACTGACAGATGATATTTCAGATGTTGTCTGCTTTTTTTTACACTGGACGTGTTTCTTGGCAATGTTCTGCATGGCCAAAGTTATGTCACATATACAAAGGCTTATGTTGCATGCAACATATTTGCTATCATGTCATAAATACAAGATCATGTGTGTGCTGTTATGCAACATATTTGCCATCATACCACCGATACCAGGTTTGTGTTGTTATACAATAAATTTGCCCTCAAGCCACAGATGCAAAATCATACTTGTTGTTTAGCAATGCATTTGCCATCATACCATAAAAGTTGCGTATGTATGAAGCCAAACGTTCTCAATTAAAAATTATTCTATTTGAAGAAAAAAAAAAAAGGGTGTATTACATCAACACGTTCTCATATTTCTTTAATTTAGTATCCTTTCCCAGACATTATCCTTCCAACTCCTATAAGTAATTACAAGTACTTTGAGATATTAAATTTAATAATATAAGTTTCCTAGAATTCAGTATTTTTAAATATCTGCAAAAAAAAATTATCTATTACTTCTGTATTAAAATATTACAATGAAATATTTGTTACATCAATTTATTCTAAAGGGATCATTTGATGAATGCTAATATTAACAAAATGTACGTTACAAAATTACAATATAATATTTTCTATGTAAATCTATTCTAATCACACAATGTTCTCTTTGCTAATGTAACTTTAAATTTCTTTTCTTTTTTTCCCCTCAAACAAATTTTGATAAATGGCTCTCTGAGTGGATTTCATGCATATATCCTGCTGGGTTTGAAAACTTTGTACTACACACAATACTTATTTTGCCAACCCTTCTTTTCTTTCCTACAAAACATTGTTACCTAGGAAAAACATTTCCATTGTACTTCGGGCACACATTTTATTTTTCTGTCCACACAAAGAAACTACAGTACGACCATTGTTACTTTCAGGTCCTCTCTGATAGGGGAAAGTAAGACAAAACGAAAAACTAATGCAATCCTTCTTCGTCCTAGAAAAGATCATTCATTTCAAGTTGTTATCCGAGGCGGCCATTAAACACGTGACTTATATTCCTCTCCCCTATTAGCTAAGAGCCATTAATGAAGACGAATGAAACGCGTGTTAGTTTCCAGAGTCTAATCCACATAGATTAAGTCTGGATCACAAGGCTTGCTGCCTTGAAGACCAGGCGATGGCTTAAAGGCCGTTACAAATCCAGAATTACACTTCTTGGTGAAGCTCTAGGATGGGGTAATGGGCTTGGGGTCTAAATCCCTGAACCCCCTTTTTTTTATCAATGAACTTTAAAAGGTTTTGCATAATAGAGTACTCAGCAAAAATAACTTTGTTCGTGTTTTATAGAAACAGAGCTAAGAAAAAAAAAAAATTAAACATTGTTTTTTAACTCTTGTTCTTTAGTATAGGTCAGGAATCGTTTTGTTCAATGTTTTAAAAGTTTTTGGGTTTTTTTTTTTTAAACCTAGATTATTGAAAATTTTAGCTTTTGGTACTTAAAATATAAGCTTCTAAAGATGATACTTATTGTCTGAAGTGAAAACTTCCTGGCATGAAAATATTATTTTTATATTTCAATTTATAGTGATAAAAGTTAATGCTAAGGTATTAAAAGGATTTAAATTTTGTGAAAGATCCTAAAAAAAAAGCCTGGGTTAAAAAAGTATTAATAAAAATAATTCAAATTACCTGTATATTCAGCATTGTAAAATGTATTAGTCTGCGAAAATTATAACTATTAGTCACTGCAATCAACATTAGAATAGAACTGTATTGTTAAAAATAAAATCAAAAGTTATGTTCTGGTGACTGATTTTCAGATGCTTATTTGCTTTTTTTAACATTTCGCATGCGTTTCCTGGTGAAAGATCAGCCAGACCAGAATTATGACATCATACCACATATACAAGACCAGGCTTATGTTGTATGCAATATATTTGAAGATAATAAAATATTTATTATTCAAAAAAAAAAAATTGTGCAAAATATTATGTGTTTTATGCAAAATATTAATTTTTCATTTAGAATTATGTCATCATACTACATATACAAGACCATGTTGAGTTTGGCCATTAACACGTGACTTATATTCCTCTCCTCCCCTATTGGCTAACAGCCATTAATGAAGACGAATGAAAACGTGTTAGTTTCCAGAGTCTAATCCACATAGATTAAGTCTGGATCACAAGGCTTGCTGCTCTGAAGACCAGGTGATGGCTTAAAGGCCGTTGCAAATCCAGAATTACACTTCTTGGTGAAGCTCTAGCAAGGGGTAATGGGCTTGGGGACTAAATACCTGAAACGGATACTTCTAAGAAACTTTCTTTTTTTTTATCAATGTGCTTTAAAAGGTTTTTTGCATAATAGAGTACTTTGCAAAAAATAACATTGTTTCTATAAAACACGAACAGAGTTAGAAAAAATAAAAGATTTTTTTAATTCTTGTTTTTAGCAGATCGAGGGAATCGTTTTGTTCGATGTTTTTAAAGGTTTTTTTTTTAAACCCAGAAGGTTGAAATTTTATTTTTGCTTTTGCCTTTGGTATAAAATATAAGCTTCTAAAGATGATACTTATTCAGTAAATAAGTATCATCTTTAGATAGAAGTATCATCTTTAGAAGTTTAAAAACTTCTTGTATGAAAGTATTTCTTTTATATTTCAAAGATATAATGATAAAAGTTCAGGTTAAGATACTAGAAAAATTTAATTTTGTGAAAGATCATAAAAAATAACAAGCCTTGGTTAAAAAGGATTAATAAAGTCACTCAAATTATCTCTATGTTCAGCATTATAAAAATGTATGAGCCTGCGAAGATAATGCAACGATGAGTCACTGAAATCCAAATTAGTAGAGGACTGTATTGCTAAATAAACCCTCAAAAGTTATCTTCTGGAGACTGACTGAAGATATTTCAGATGTTTATCTGCTTTTTTAACATTTGTCATGTGTTTCCTGGTGAATGGTCTGGAAGACCAGAATTATGCCATCATACCACATATACAAGACCAAGCTTATATAATATGCAAAATATTTGAAGATAGTAAAATATTTATTATTCAATAAAATAAAATGAATTGAAAATATTATGCGTTTTAGCCAAAATATTTATTTATTCAAAATTATGTCATCATACTACATATACAAGATCATATTGGATCTTGGTCCTATCCAGGCGGCCATTAAACACGTGACTTATTTTCCTTTCCCCTATTGGCTAACAGCCATTAATGAAGACGAATGAAACGGTGTTAGTTTCCAGAGTCTAATCCACATAGATTAAGCCTGGATCACGAGGCTTGCTGCTTTGAAGACCAGGCGATGGCTTAAAGGCCATTGCAAATCAGAATTACACTTCTTGGTGAAGCTCTAAGAAAGGGTAATGGGCTTGGGACTAAATCCCTGAAACGGATACTTCTTTCTTTTTTTTATCAGTGAGCTTTAAAAGGTTTTTGCATAATAGAGTACTCTGCAAAAAAATAACTTTGTTCGTGTTTTTATAGAAACAGAGCTAAGAAAAAAATATTAAGGTTCTTTTAACTCTTTGTACTTAGTAGATCAGGAATCGTTTTGTTCAATGTTTTAAAAGTTTTCTTGAAACCTAGAATGTTAAACTTATATTAAGCTTCTAAAGTTGATACTTACACTCATGTCCATAAATTAAGGATAATGAAATTCAGGCAAAGAAAGAGACAGAAGCAAAACAAATTTGACTTATTTGTAAAGTCTATTTATTAAAAAAAAAAAAAAGATGCTATATGTTTGACATAATTAATAAAAATTGCGATTTTTATCCCCTGAGCAAATTTCAAATAGAACCTATTTTACAAAAAACAGTATAACATGGTTAGTATGATGGTTAATATGGAGTATGTCTCCCGGACAATGCAATACAGGCCTTACAACACCTAGGCATGCTGAGTATCAAATTATCAATCTGATCTTGGGGAATATTACACACTCATCAAGCAATGCCCTCCGAAGTTCCGGTTGACAGGTGGAAGGGGTTGACGTGCTGCAATTCGTCGGCCAAGCATATCCCTCACATGCTCTATTGGTTCAAGTCCGGTGAGTATGCTGGCCAATCCATACTGGTGATATCCTCCAATTGAAGGCATTCGTCTACAATGTTTGCATGGTGAGGACAGGCGTTGTCATCCATAAACAGAAATTCAGCACCTATGGCGCCCCGAAACAAACGTGCATGTTGTTCCAGATTGACATCCCGATAGATGTGGCCTGTCATCGTTACACTCTGAACATGCGGGTCACTTCTATAACCAAGAATAATTCCTCCTCAAACGAGCCATCCTGCACCACCGTAACGATGTCGTTCAATCGTGTTCTCTTAGTGGTAACGGGTACCTGGCGCTCTCCATTTGAAAAGTCCGGCTAGAATCGGACTGCAAACTAAACCTGGACTCGTCGGAAAAGCATCACACAAGACCACTGTTGCGGTGTCCCACAATGCATGCTCTCTACCCAGGTTAATCGCAGGCGGCAGTGAGTTGCGGTAAGTGGAACACATCTGACAGGCCTACGAGCATATAGACCAATGTGCCCTAAGCGTCTGTAAGCACGGTCTACCTTGAAACTGTAGTACCGGTAGCTGAAGATAGCTGACGAGACAGGTCTGATGCTGTGCTCCGTCTGTTTCTTTTGGCAGTAACTTCTAAATACCGGTCCTCATTCGGCGTTGTAACTCGGGGCGACCTGTGCTGTATCACATTACCATCATCTTGGAATCGTTGCAAAGCCTGGAGATGACACTCTGGGCGATTCCAAGCTCCTCGGATACTTCCAGATGGGCACGTCCACATTCCAGACATCCGATAATTCTACCACGTAAAAATGTCATCCAAATTTTCCTTTGTGCCATAACTATGCGATTATTGCCCTGAAAGGATTTTAAAGCGCTTGTGAACAATTTTACTTCTTTGCCACCATTCCTTATATACCGTCTGTTACACTCTCGTCATTGTGACGTACTATCCGCGCCATCTGGTGGTTTCCTGTAATTTGCATATTCTTCTTCAAGATGTGTGTGATAATTCTACAGGTGAAATTTTTATTTTAGAGTTCAATTTCTGTGTGATTCTGAATTATCCTTAATTTATGGACATGAGTGTATTTTCTGAAACTTCCTGGTATGAAAGTATTATTTTTTTTATTTCAAGGTATAATGATAAAAGTTTAAGGCTGAGATGCTAGCAGGATTAATTTTTGTGAAAATTAATAAAAAAATATAAACCTTGGTTAAAAAGATTAATAAATTCATTCAAAATACCTCTATGTTTAGCATGATAGAAATGTATAGGCCTGCAAAATTGTGAATAAAAAAAAATTATTAAGCGGTTTAAGCTTTTTATGGTTTCTTTAAGATAGATTTTAATAATGAAATATTTTTTTTTTTATTGTGCCTTTAATTATCTACTAAATTTATTTTTAAATATCTACTTGCTAAAAAGAAGCTTTGGAGGCCCACGAGGAGAGACAATATCATTTAATTCTTCAAAGCTTTTGACAAACATAACTTTAAAATATAATTTTAAATTCGAAAACAGTGTAAGCATCTGAAGGTAAAAGTGGGCGATTCTTAACGTAGACATCGTTAAGACACACCGTGGTAATTTAGACATCTTGTGTTCCTGATGCCCAAAGGTAAGTAGCTGTCGCACGCTTTAGACTGTTGACAAGTTATGACTGTCTGAGATATATTGGCATTGCCGTCTCCTCGGACAGTACTCATCGTGACTCATCTAACTGTGTGGCTGTCTTAGATTGACATGTGCTCTCCACTATGGGGTTTTAACTGTTGAAAATTACAGGATAACTCTTGTGTACTGATCACATAAGTGTTAATCTGTATGTGGCATTTGTTAAATAATTTTTTTAAATATCTGTGCTCACATAGTTTTTCAGCGGTTATAAGCTTGAAAAACAAACAAAAGAAATTTTAAAAACATGAACTGATACTTTAAAAGACAGAGAATTTTAGCATTGAAACAAAAATTCAAACGATGAAATACAACAAGTTTTGCTTTTAACAAGAAATCTATTTAAATATTAAAAGCAAGTTTATTAGAATGTATTATTATCTACTATAATCTATTTAAATACAAAAAGCAAAAATTTAATCTTTAGCTTTCTCATTTTTAATCTATTGCAAATGCGAAAAGCACTTAAAACATTATCTACAGCTAAGGTTCCTTCTTTTAATCGAAAGAAAAAAAGATAATTATATCCATTATAATTTTTCCTGATGTATTTAAAATAAACTGCAAATGTAATTTACTGCTTTTAGAACATGAATATAAATCACGATTTCATTTTAAAAACATTGCTTTTAAAGAATGTTTATTTTTTTTATGTTGAAACCTATAAAAACAGAGTTTACGAACTACAGAAAATATTCAGTTGTCCTGAATAATTTAGTGCATGTTCCTAATACATTTTAGCTTTCCCCGTCACTTTGTTTTAGAGCTCTTTCTTTTGAAGTTTAGTTTTTTTTGCTCTGCTTCTTAAACTTTGTAATTTAATCCGTTTCAACTCTTTGCAAAGATTAGTGTTCCTGAGTAAGTGAATTTTTTAAAGCTTTCAATTCAATTAAACAGCATATTTTTAAATTGAACCCAGTACGTTATATATATATATATATATTACGAGTGTGTGGGTTTGTATGTGTGCATAGTGTTTCTTTTATATATTTGTAAAAAAATGTGAAATTTTTCTTCAATCACGGCTTAATGACTTAACAGTTTCTTTATGAAGTCAATTTTAAAAGTTTGAAAAAAAAAAAAAGAAACATTGCTTTGTTATGTTTTTATGTCGAAATCAATTTTAACAAATTCAAAAGGTTTTTTAATTCCATTTGCATTTAATAAGTAATGAACGCTTAAAATACTATAAGAGTTTTTTAAGTCTTGATATAGAATTTAAATAACTTTAAATGATAAAAAAAGTCACGACTTAAAAATGTATAAAAATATAATTTTAAAAATATTTTTAACAAAATGTACAATTATGATCGAAATAAAAAATAAATTAAATGATAGGTAAATAGTATGAATAACTTCTTTCTATTAGTTTTATTAGTTAATATTTTTGTTAAATTTATATACTTAATTGGTTCAATTTTTATTTAGTAGATGAATTATTGTAAAATATTATAAAATCTGTAGTTGAAGATGCATATATTATTTCAATATTTTTTATTATGTTTACTTCCTTTTTCCCTTTTATAACCCATAGCGATCTGAAAATAGTTAACTATATTTTCTTACATGTTTACTACCTAAAAGTTACTATAATGCTATATTTATCAAGCAATAGATTATTATTGATGCTTAGAATAATAAAATATTGTGTGTTAGTTAGTGACTGGAATTTTTATATCTGATAGATTGATAAACTTGTTGATTGTTATTTGTTTCCTAACATTTTTGTAGATATTTGTCTATGAACTGATAGAACCATACATATGGGTTAGTAAATCTTGGTAATTTACTAATAAAAACACAAATAATATATATTTATAAACAAAGCAAGTAATCCTCATCACTGGCTGATGAAATTGTATATGGGTGTCAATTTATTAACAATATGTTAGCAGATATTTATACCAAAACTGTTATAAGTTATCTAACATAATGTTGTAACTACTAACGGTATTGAGTCATTTTCTATGCAATAAGAAGATAAATTCTATTCACTCATTTTTTAATGTTATAAATGATTGAAGCTTGGCCCCTAAGTTAAAGTGGCCTACGGTGAGTCACTGAAAACTAAAATAGCAGATCACTGTATTGCTAATAGCACCTCAAAAAAGATAACTTCTGGCTACTGGTTGATATTTCAGATACTTATCTGCTTTTTTAGCATTTTAAATGTGTTTCCTGGTGAATGGTTTGCAAGACAAGAAGTATGTCATCATGCTACATATACAAAGGTTTATGTTGTATGCAACATATTTGCTATCATCCCACAGATACAAGATTAGACGTGTGCTGTTATATTTGCCATCCTGCAACAGATACAAGATTAGACGTGTGCTTTTGAACAAGATATACGCCATCATGCCATAAATACAAGATCGGGTGTTATTTGCCCTCAAGCCACATATACCAAGCTTGTGTTGTTATGCAATATATTTGCCCTCAAGCCACAGATGCAAGATCAAGTGTGGTCTATTATGCTGTATATTTGCTATTATGCCACAAATACAAGATCAAGAGTGTGCTGTTTTTTGAATACATTTGCCATCGTGGCGCGGAATTTGATTGGTACGTATGTAACAAGCCCAAAGTCTTCGATTATTAAAAATTATTCTATTCTAAGAAAAAAAGCATGTAGCGTATTATATCTACACGCTCACATATTTCTTTAATTTAATGTATCATCACAAACAAACTGGATTAAACATTTGTAACTTTACCTTGCCTGTAAAATTCCTCCATTTCCTATAAGTAACTATAAATATTGTGCGATATTAAACTTACATAGAATTTGTTTTTTTTTTAAATCTCTACAGCGAAATATGTATTCAATTATTAAACATTATTTCATTAGAAGAAAAAAAAAAAGCATGTGGTGTATTATATTATTAACACGTTCTCATAATTCTTTTAATGTATCATTGGAAACAAATGGGATTAAACATTTGAAACTTTTCCTTTGCCTGTAAAATTCCTCTATTTCCTATAAATAACTATACATATTTTGAGATATTAAACTTACAATACCAATTTCATAGAATTATTTTTAAATATTTGCTACATCAATTTATTCTAATGAAATCATATGATGATTGCTATTGCAACTTTAAATAAATCTTTTTTCTGCAAACAAATTTTGATAAATGGCTCTCTGAGTGGATTTCATGCATATATCCTGGGTTTAAAAACTTTGTATAACACACAATACTTATTTTTCCAACGCTTCTTTTCTTTCCTACAATACATTGTTATCTCGAAAAACATTTCCATTGTACTTCGGGTACACATTTTATTTTTCTGTCCACACAAAGAAACTACAGTACGACCATTGTTACTTCCAGGTCCTCTGATAGGGAGAGTAAGACAAAACGAAAAACTAATGCAATCCTTCTTCGTCCTAGAAAAGATCATTCATTTCAAGTTGACGCCCGCTCCTATCCGAGGCGGCCATTAAACAACGTTATATTTCTCTCTCCTATTGGCTAAGAGCCATTAATGAAGACGAAAGAAACGCGTGTTAGTTTCCAGAGTCTAATCCACATAGATTAAGTCTGGATCACAAGGCTTGCTGCCTTGAAGACCAGGCGATGGCTTAAAGGCCGTTGCAAATCCAGAATTACACTTCTTGGAGAAGCTCTAGGATGGGGTAATGGGCTTGGGGACTAAATCCTTGAAACGGATACTTCTAACTTTTTTTTTTTTTTTTTTTTTTTTTGTCGATGGTCTTTAAAAGGTTTTGCATAATAGAGTATTTAGAAAAAATAACTTTGTTCGTGTTTTATAGAAACAGAGCTAAGAAAAAAAAAAAAAATAAAAGATTCTTTTTTAACTCTTGTTATTTAGTAGATCAGGAATCGTTTTGTTCAATTTTTAAAAGTTTTTTTTTTTTTTTTTTTTTGATTGTTGAAATTTTAGCTTCTGGTACTTAAAATATAAGCTTCTAAAGATCATACTTATTTACTGAAGTAAAAAAAACTTCCTGGTATGAAAGTATTTTTTATATTTCAAGATATAGTGATAAAAGTTTATTTTTAAGGTACTAGACGGATTTAATTTTTGTGAAAGATCATAAAAAAACAGCCTTGGTTAAAAGGTTTAACATTAAAAATCATTGAAATTATTTTGTGCTCAGCATTATAAAACATTATATATATATATAGATAGATAGGTAGATAGATAAGCCTGCGAAAGTTATGAATAAAATATTAAGGAAACCACAAAAAAATTTAAAAACAAGCTTAAGAGAGATTTAATGAAATATTTTTTGTTTACTTTTACATCATTAATTTTAAAATTGATTTTTTAATATATACTTGTTAAAAAAAAAGCTTTGAAGGTCTATAGATCCACAAGGATATTATCTATTCCAACTAATTATTAATAAAAATAATTCTTTATCAATGACAGCAAAATATAATATATTCAACAAAATTCACAGAAACATTGAAGAAATACATATAAGACATTTATTTTTATTTTGCTTAATCTATAGTTGCATATTAAAACTTTTGAGACAGATAACGGGCTGTTTAGATGAGCAACTTGTATTTGCTTTAAAAACTCCCATCTACAATTTTTATCTGCTATTTTTCCACTTTACAGCTAGGCATTTAAAAATTATAATTATTCATTCTTAGCATAATTCTTACATTATTTGCAATACTTTTCATATATTGTAATATTCCTTGCTACAGAATACATAGTATTTATATATTATTATTTTTTGATAGCATAGTTTTTATGATATTCGCAATACTTTTCTTATATTGTAATTGTATTGCAATACTTCTTCCTGCAGAATACATAGTATATCTTCTGAAATAATATTTATTATATCTTAGTAAAATAAAAGGATACCATTATGTTCTTAGAAGGAATAAAAAAACCATTAATACCAAATTAATGTTTAACACCAGCTTAATTGCTTCACCATCCTTTATGGTTAATCGTACAGTTAAAATTACACTTCTGTAATGCACCGTGCAAGTTACGAGATCAATAAAGTATCAATCTAGAGTCCAGCAATTTTAATCACTTCCCACTGATCTACATACTTCCCGCCCAAACTTATGCCCTCCAGCCCATTTTAAGCTCCACCGCTCTCAATCTTAGGTGCCATTTCCCCCAAGAAGAATTTTACCACCCTCCTAAAAGTGAACTGGACTCTTGGAGAAAACGCAGTGTGATGGAAAAGTCCTTAATAAGTTGAGTAGGGGCTTCGAAGGCCCCCCTTCAATTTATTCGAGACACGAGATCGAATGTCTTGTGAGCTTAGGACACTAAGTGCAGGGGCATTAGGACGTAGGGCACTGTTGATAATTCAATTCCGCTTGAATAGTTCCGCTGGAATGGGTAAAATTAGGGGCCGGGGTGTTAAACGTTGCTGGGAATAATGGGGGGGGTACAAATCCATGGACCTCTTCAGGCCCGAATAAACTGGGGCTGCACCATTTCGACAGATAGGAGGCAATTTGGGCCGGTATCTTACGGGTGATTATGGCCATTATATATTCAGGTTTGTATGCGTTGTAGGGTACAAGATTCTGGTTTAGTGAATGGTTGTAGATCTCAGTACCATATGCTTAAAATTATTACTATGTATTCTTTAATCTAGAGATTGTTTCAAATGGGTTCTTAAACGATGTAACTAAAAGAATGTTTTATTGATATCTGACAATATCATATCTCGAAATATTTTAGAATTTATTAGTTAATACTGTTAAGAATAATTTACATCATTTATGGGAAAAATATTAAATGATTAATATGGATTAAAAAATGTCGAAAAAAATATGTAAATAGAAATAATTATGAAAACATTGAAAATAATAACTTTTGTAGTAATTATTTATAATAATTAAATTATTTTCATGCTGCAGAATACATAGTGTATCTTTTGAAATAATATTTATTATATCTTAGTTTAATAAAAGGGTATCGTTATGTCCTTAGAAGGAATAAAAAATCATTAATACCAAATTAAGGCTTAACACCACCTTACAATTTTGATAGCAAAATTAATACGTTATTTTCAATATTGTTCTTATATCATATTTGTATTGCAATATTCCTTGCTGCAGAATATATAGTATTTATCTATTATTATTTTTGATAGCATAGTTAACATAGATAGCGTAGCACTTATGTTATTTGCATTACGTTTCTTATATTGTAATTGTATTATACTATGTATTCTGCTGCAAGTAATATTACATTTCCTAATATTATTAAGGTAGAAGATTCTGGTTTAGTGAATGGTTTGTAGAGCTCAGTAACATATGCTTAAAATTTTTATTATGTAATCTTTTATCGAAAGATTGTTTCAATGGAGTTCTGGAAGGAGGTAACTGAAAGAATGTTCTATTAATGTCTGTCTGTAATAGACATCGACATATTTTATCATTATTTTAGAATTTATTAGGCAGTTTCGTAAAGAATAATTCACATCATTCATATAAAAATAAGTTAAATCATTAATATGGATTAAAAAATGTCGAAAACATATGTACTAAACAGAAATATGAATGGAAACATTGAAAATAATAACTTTTGTAGTAATTATTTATAAGGAATGAACTATTTTTGTTCATTGCATATTTAGTGATATATTTATAAAAATCATACAGTATCTTTTTTATAATTTATTAAAACTGATCTTTACAATCTTAGTCAGAATTTAAAGAAATAATAGAATTATTTATGTGCGATAAAGGCCTTTTCGGAGAGGGGTATATTTCACACCATATTTTTCCAGAAAAAAAATATGACTGCCAATATTATTTAAAAAGAAAAAACCATGTTCAAAAAAATATACAAAAACAAATCTTAGTAGATTTTACACTAAGTGCAAAAAAGGGGAAAAAATGGTTTTTATATTTTAATAGTATTACAGTATTCCTTGCTGAAGAATACATGTTAAATCTTCTGCTATGGTATTTGTTATATCTTAGTATATTAAAAGGATGTCATTATGTCTTTAGAAGGGAATAAAAAACATTAATACCAAATTAATGTTTAACCCCAGCTTAATTGCTTTTACCATAAATTACGGTTAATCCTACAGTTAAAATTACACTTCTGTCATGGCTCATTCAAGTTATGAGATCATTAAAGTGTCGATCTAGAGACCAAGCACTTTTAATCACTTCCCACTGCTCTACATACTTCCTGCGCAAACTTGTGCCCTCCAGCCCATTTTAAGGTCCATCGCCTTCAATCTTAGGTGCCATTTCTCCCCAGGAAGAATTTTACCGCCCTCTTAAAAGTGAGCTGGACACTTGAGAATACACAGTGCGATGGAAAAGTATTTAATAAGATGAGTAGGGGCTTGAAGGCCCCCCCTCCTCAATTTATTCGATACACGAGATCGAATGTCTTGTGCTTAGGGACGCTATGCAGGGGCATTAGGACGTGGGCACTGTTGCTAATTCCATTCCGCTCGAATAGTTCCGCTGGAATGGCTGGGCAATTATTGGTCAGGGCGTTAAACGGTGCTGGTAATAATGGGGATACAAATCCATGAACCTCTTCAGGCCCGAATAAACTGGGGCTGCACCATTTCGACAGAGATTGGGGGAAATTTGTGCCGGTATCTTACAGGGTGATTATGGCCATTATATACTCAGGTTTGTATGCGTTGTAAGGTACAAGATTCTGGTTTAGTGAATGGTTTGTAGAGCTCAGTAACATATGCTTAAAATTATTACTATGTGTTCTTTAATCTGAAGATTGTTTTAATTGATTCTAGAATGAGAAAGTAAAGGAATTTTAATTAATATAACATTCCTTTACTTTTCCCATTCTAGAACTACCAGATAGCGAAATCTAGCTGTATCAGATAGCGAAATATTTCATCATTGTTTTAGAATTTATTGTTCAATGACAACGAAAATATTATATATTGAACAAAATCACAGAGATATTAAAGAAATACGAATAAGGTATTTATTTTCTATTGTGCTGAATCTTTAGTTTCATAGTTTAATTTTTGCGACATATATACGGTTTGGTGCATCAATTTTCGTTTTTGCTTGAAGGAGCCAAATTTACAATTTTTGTCTTTTATTTTTACATTTTATAAATAGGCATTGAAAACTTATAATTACTCATTATTAAATATTTTTGATAGCATAATTCTTATATTACTTACAATACTTTTTTATTTAATAATTGTATTGTAATACTCCTTGAAGCAGAATAAATAGTATATCTTCTGATATAATATTTATTTTATCTTAGTATAGTATACTGAATGGATATCATTATGTCCTTAGAAAGAGTAACAATAAAATTAATAACAAATATATTTGTATTACAGTATTGTTTATTTGTATTACAGTATTGTTTATATTGTAATTGTATTGCAGTATTCCTTGCTGAAGAATACATATTAAATCTTCTGCTATGATATTTATGATATCTTAGAATAATAAAAGGATACCATTATGTCCTTATAAGGAATAAAAAAAAAAAAAAAAAACAATTCATACAAAATTAATGTTTTAACACCAGCTTAATTGTTTCACCATCCATTACGGATAATCCTACAGTAAAAATTACACTTCTGCCATGGCCCGCTTCGAGTTACGAGATCATTAAAGTATCGACCTAGAGACCAGCACTTTTAATCATTTCCCACTGATCTACATACTTCCCGCTCAAAGTTATGCCCCCAGCCCATTTGGTCCATCGCTCACAATCTTAGGTGCCATTTCCCCCAAGAAGAATTTTACCACCCCTCTAAAAGTGAGCTGGAATCTAGAAAACGCAGTGCGATGGAAAAGTCCTTAATAATATGAGTAGGGGCTTCGAAGGCCACCTCAATTTATTGGAGACACGAGATCGAATGTCTTGTGAGCTTAGGACGCTAAGTGCAGGGCATTAGGACGTGGGGCACTGTTGCTAATTCCATTCCGCTTTTGAATAGTTCCGTTGGAATGGGTACAATTAGAGGCCAGGGCGTTAAATGGTGCCGGGAATGATGGGGCATACAAATCCATGGACCTCTTCAGGCCCGAATAGACTAGGGCTGCCCCATTTCGACAGATTGGGCAATTTGGGCGGACGGCCATTATATACTCAGGTTTGTATGCGTTGTAGGGTACAAGATTCTGGTTTAGTGAATGGTTGTAGAACTCAGTAACATATGATTAAATTATTACCATGTGTTCTTTAATCTAGAAGATTGTTTTAATTGAGTTTCTTGAATTGCGAAAGTGAAAGAATGTTCTTTGATATCTGTCTGCATCAGATATCGAAGCATTTTATCATTATTTCAGAATTTATTAGGTAGATCTGTTAAGAATCATTCACATCATTCACAGAAAAAAAATATTAATGTGGATTAAAAAATGTCAAAAAAATATGAAAAATTGAAAATAATAACTTTTAAAGCAATTATTTATTATACACTAACCATTTTTGATCATTGAATAGTTAGAGATATATTTATAAAACCATCCTGTATCTTTATAATTAATATAAATTGATCTTTATATTATTAGTCAGAATTTAAGACGTTCGTGCCTGATAGAGTACTTAATATATGCCAAAAGGCTATTTTCGACCCAAGGTATATTTCACAACATATTTTTCTCAGAAAAATATGACTGCTAATATTATTATTCAAAGAAAACCATGTTTAAAAAATATACAAAAACAAATCTTTTGTGGCTTTTACAGTACGTGTAAAAAGGGGAAAAAAAATTATAAAAAAAATTTGTTTTATATATGCAATTGTATTGTTAGTATGCCTTGCTGCAGAATACATAGTATATCTTCTGATATAATATTTATAATATCTTTGTAAATAAAAGGTTATCATTATGTCCTTAGAAGGAATAAAAACCATTAATACCAAATTAAAGTTTAACACCAGCTTAATTGCTTTACCATCCATTACGGTTAATACTACAGTTAAAATGACACTTCTGTCATGGCCCGTTCAAGCTACGAGATCATTAAAGTATCGATCTAAGAGACCAGCACTTTTTAAATTGATGTATGTCTGTATCAGATATCGAAGTATTTTATCATTATTTTAGAATTTATTAGGTATCAGTTTAGAATAATTCACCATTGATAGAAAAGAATTTTAAATGATTAGTATGGTTTAAAAAATGTCGAAAAATATGCAAATAGAAATCAATATGAAAAACAATGAAAATAATAGTAGTATTTGTAGTAATAATTTGAAATAATTAAATCTTTGTGCATTGAATTAGTGACGCTAAGTTATGAAGGGCATCTAGTAACATCATAGTTAATATAAATTCCATTCTAAACATTTCCGCTGGAATTTAAAGGCATCTATGATCATAGAGTTCTGGGAAAAGGGTCATTTCAAAATAGGTATATCTTCGAGGCTAATATAGTGTTTTCCAAAAATATATGAGTGCTATTATTCAAAGATAATCATGTGTTTAAAAATATACAAAAGACAAATCTCGTAGCTTTTGCACTAAAATGTAAAAAAGGGAAAAAAAATGGACAGAAATGGCTTCTTATAGTGTAAATGGTTTGCAGTAGCCCTCCTCTTGCAGCAGAATATACAGTATATCTTAAAATATTTATTATATCTTTAGTATAATAAAAGAATATCATTATGTTCAACAATGAGGTAACAAAAAGAATGTTCTATAGATGTATGTCTGTATCAGATATGGCAGTATTTTATCATTATTTTTTAGTATTTATTACGTAGTTCAGTTCAAATGATTCATATCATAGAAAAATATTAAATGATTAATATGGATTAAAAAATGCGTGGAAAAATTTGTAAATAGAAATAAATATGAAAGCATTGAAAATAATAACTTTCCTAGCCATTATTTACAAAAAAAAGAACTATTTTTGTTCAATGTATACTTAGTGATATATTTTATAAAAACCATATAGTATCTTTATAATTCATATCAACTGATCTTTCCACCTTAGCCAGAATTCCTAAAGGCCTAATAGGAATAATTAATATGCGTCAATAGGCCATGTCGAAGAGGGGTATATTTCACAATATATTTTTCAGAAAATACATGACTGCTAAAAATTCAAAGAAAACCATGTTCAAAAACACATACATCTTTGTAAACTTTGTGATGAGGTAAAAGGATGGCACATGGTTTTTATACTG